>PVJI01018491.1:0-33231 GCA_004026765.1 Micronycteris hirsuta | reverse complement strand
CGCAGCAGAAAGGAAGAAGGAGCTTATACCCTTTGCAACAGCATGGATGGAACTGGAGAGCATTATGCTAAGTGAAGTAAGTCAGGCAGTGAGGGACAAATGCCATATGATCTCACCTTTAACCGGATCATAACCAACAAAAGCAGAAAGCAAGCAAAACATAACCAGAGACATTGAAATTAAGAACAGTCTAATAACAGACAGGGGAGAGGGGGGAGGGGACAATGGGGAGAAGGGTTTTCAGGAACCACTGTAGAGGACACATGGACAGAACTAAGGGGGAGGAGGGAGGCTGGGGGGGAGGGGGGCTGGGGAGGGGAGAGGATGCAAATAACTGTGATTGAACAAAAATAAAATAAAATTTAAAAAAAAAGAAAGAAAGGGAAAAAAAGAACTATATTACACTTTCTATTTCTTATTTAAGCAAACACAGAGCTATGTATATTACAAACATAACATTTTTTTCTCTTGCAGGATGATCAATTATTCTATTGCCTGTCAACTTCTCTAGGCTTCTTCAAGATATTTGTTAAAATACATAGAAAACATGGAAAAGCATAGCAGTGTTATTTATAATAGCCAAGTGCTGGAAGCAGCTTAAGTGCCCATCAGTAAATGAGTAGATCAAAAAACTGTGATACATTACACATTGTAATATTATGCAGCAGACAGAAAGAAGGAACTCCTATTCTTTGAGACAGAATGGATGGAACTGGAGAACATTATGCTAAGTGAAATAAGCCAGGTGGTGAACAACAAATACCATATGATCTCACCTATAAGTGGAACCTAATCAACAAAACAAACAAGCAAGCAAAATACAACCACATACATGGAAATAAAGAGCAAACTGACAGTGACCAGAAGGGAGGGAGCAGGGGGATAACAGGGAAAAGAAGGGGAAGGGCAAGTCAAGGAATATGCAATAAGGACCCAATGGACAAAGGCAATGGAGGTGGGGAGATTGAATGTGGGAGGTGGGGGCAGGTAAGGCAAGGGAGAGTAATGAGGGGGAGAATGGGAACAACTGTAATTGAACAACAATAAAAAATTTAAAAAAATAAAAAATAAAGTAATGTCAAAAAAAAAAAAAGAAAACATGGAAAAGTCACTTTGCCTGGATGTGACAATATGGATCCAAAGCAACATGATCTTTATCTACTGCTCCTTCTTACTGTGTTATGGTACTCTTGGGCTTTACAAGATGAGCCTTTATCTATAGCAAGATATTCTGAATTGATTATGGAGCTAGTTTTTAGTTTACATATAATTATGTACCTGATTAAAATGAGCCAAGTTCAGAACAGGACTGCCCCAGTCAAAAGCTTTCAAGTAACTAGAATTGAAAAGCTGAAAGAAAAATAAACAAGTAAGACTATACTCATTTTTTTCATCACAGGGGCAGTAGAGACAAGTTAGGAATGCATTGTAAATATGGTCTATTGGTATATGTGCAGGTGACCTTCATTGCTCCTCCCTTCCTTTGCATAGGATTGTGTGTGGAAGAGGTGGGAGTTGGGGGTCAGGGGACTCTACAGAATATGAATCTATCTTCTTCATGTAAATTCACATCACCCAAGGCCTTTTATCTTATTATAGGGTGGCATGTGTGTTTAGGGTGACATTAGGCTTCGCCAGAAATCCTTAGCTTCATTCACAGACGTCAAAAGTGAGTGTCTAACACGAAGTGATCTCAGATTAACAGGACACTTCCCTAAATGTGCTTGCTTCACTCTTAACACTCACATTCTCACCACCACCATGTGCCCCAAGCTTATTTGGCCTGATATGATTATGTCCACTTTCTTCCTCGATTGTGTTTCATTACAAGAAAATGACTCTCGGGTTCCCATCTTCTCTGATACTGTAAACCTTGTAAGTCTCCCCACCACCACGTCCCCCACACCACTTTACCTCTTTCCAATTGTCTCCAATTGCAAAAAACTCTCTCTGTCATCTGGAATTCCATCATCAGTCTAGATCTTAAAACTCTTATCTAATAGGTCTCTGTATCTTCTTACTCTATTGAAAATCTGATTTTCCCTGAGAACATTTTTTTTTGTAGCTCTTTGTTTCTACCAAAACTGGCCAAGGTTAATTATGGCCTAGATATTTTTAAAACTTTGGTCAATTCTGAGATAGTTTCTCATGTATGAGCAGCACGTGACACAACTGTTCATTTGCTCATCCTTGAGCTCTTTCCTTTAGTTACCTTCTAGAACAGTGTTACTTCTTGGTCTTCGTTTTCATTCACTGTTTCTGTTTAGTTTTCTATATATACTTTTCTTTCTGACCTCTTAATCTTTTCATATGTTAGTAGTCAATCCTTGCTTCTTTTCTCTGTGCTCATTCTATTTGTGTTCTCATCCAGTTTCTTGGTTTTAAATGTCATTCATATTTCAAATGTTTGTCTCCTTTTATAAGATTCTTCTAAATTATGGACTCTTGTAAAAAACTGCTTATTCAAATTATTCAAATTCATTACTTGGATGTCTAATACTTAACAACCCCAGAAGAAAACATCTTAGCTCCCCGCCAAGTGCACTCTACCGTCAAACCTCTCCTTCTCCTTTAATGGTAATTTTATCTTTTCATTGCTTAGGTCAAAAACTGTGGAGTTATCCAAAACTCTTCCTTCTCACATCATATATACTCCATCATTAAATTTTGCTGGCTCCATGTTTACAATATACACATATTCAGAATCTAACCATTTTCACTACCTCTAGTAGGAACACATCAGTGCAAACCATTATTAATTGCTGCTTGGGTTTCTACAATAATCTTCTAAATTGCTCACTGCCCCACTACAGTCTACTTATGTAGCAGCTAAAGTATTCTTTAAAAAATGTCCTTTAAAATCCTGTCATGTCACCTTCCTGCTCAAAAACCTGCAGTTGTTACCCACATCGTACTGAATGCCCAAGTCCCGGCAACGGCACATGAATCCCTTTCTGTGGCCCCGTTACATTTCTGCCTTTTCCTACCACTCACGCCCTTCAATTGCTCCCATTAGTTGTACAGACCTTTGATCTGTGCCTTTCAGAAAGGCTCCTGACTCAGGGCTTGGCATTAGCTATTTCCTTTATCTGGAATGCTCTTACGCAGACTTTCACATTGCTAACTTTCTCATCTCCTTTAAATCTTTCCTCCAATGTCACCACCTCATTGTGGCTTGGCCTAACATTTCTATTGAAAAGTACAATCTACTACCTAGCATGCCTAATCTTTTTCCCCCTAGTCTCCTCTCATTATTCCATAGCTTCTAGTCCCTTCTAACCTTTTAATAATTTAGTTATTTATTATTTTTACTGTTTACTGTCTGTAGATCTACTACTAGGATTTAAGCTTAAGGAAGACATGAATATATTTTTGTTCACTGATATATACCATGAGCATAGAACAGTACAGGATGCATAGTAAGTACTCAATAGACACAGTTTCATTGAATGAATAATTGCAAAGGATGCTCAGATTTTCCTGGTCTAGCTATAACTAGGTATAAACTAAACTTAAGGATAAGTAATAAAAATAATTTTAATAATTTATTCTTAAACAATCACTTAATAGATTTAAACACTTTTAAATGAGGAAGTCTTTAACTAACATCTTAATGACACTTTATATTTACCTAGTGTTTATTAAATTTAAAGAACACTCATAATTATCATCCTATTTAATCTCATAATATCTTTGATAGGTCAGAAAATTATTATTAATTTTACTTTTTAAATTCATAAGATTGAAGGAGATTAACTCAGTATCACTGACAGGTTCAGAGGAAGAGTCAGGGCTTGGTATTGTGACCTTGAGAGCAGCGTTCCTTCTGTGATATTATCCTGGTTCTCATCATTAATATGATATTCACACTGAATTTTTTTCTTCATCAATATTCATTCGACAAATGTTTTTGAGCATCTACTCTTATCCAAGAACTCTTGGCCTTGCAAATATTAAAAAATGAACAAAACTTGCTAATGGTCCTCATGGAGTTCACAATTTGAGGGGGAACATAATGTAATCTTGTGAAAAACTAGTCTTCGTTTTAATTGTTTGTTTGGTTTCTTAAAGGAATGCCTTCGGATCCTCAAGTCAAAGAATGGACATGACTTAGATGATCCCTAGTCTACTGTTCTGAATTAACATTTTCTCAGCTGTGAAACTGAAAATAATTATTTTGTTCTTATCATTTCTTAGCATTATTAGGTCTAATAAATTATATTAAAACATTATGAACTATAATTTTTTACAAATATGTAATAATTATTTCTATCCTTCCAAATTTGTCATTTTATAGCAATGGCATGAATTCTAGAATGATATGATAAACCATGGACAATATAAATTAACTTGTACTGAAATGTACTTTAAAAGCTATACCTGAAGCCAGTGGACTATATTTTGAACAGAGGTTCCTGCTGGGTTATGTGACATATAAATGTCCATACGACTCTGAGGGAAGAAAAATTAGTTTTATTCTTACTCTAACCACAGAAAGTGTAATCTTTGATATTTACTGAACCAAATAATTTCAGAAAATTTTTAATAAATAATACATATAAAACTATATTTAAAATAAATATATGTGTACTTAGTAATTTTAGAATTTCTGCATTAAGGTAGAAGCTATTATTGGATTTCTAAGTCACGTGGTCTATTTACCCAACACTGAAAACAATCCAAAGTGATGGAACACACACAAACACAACTTTTGAAAGCACTAAAGAACAGGAAAGATAGAAAGAAATTACCAGTACAAATGAAAACAGTAACTAAGAACCCAAGGAGAACAGCAAAGTACTACAGCCACTTTTTCTTTAAGGTTATCCTAGAGAATTTGGAGTTTCATTTTGAGATCTTAGCTAGTTGAGGAAATATAAATCAGCTGAGGGCCTCCTAAGGCAGTTAGAGACTTAAAAAGAAACCTTTTCCGTGATAAACTGGGGGCCCGAAGTTCTACACAACTGAAAGTGAAGCTAATTCAGAAATACAGCAGCCCCATGTCAACCTGTAATGTAAGTTCGCCTGCACAGTCTTTGGGAACATCGATCAGTGAGTAAGACATTTTAAAAACATGTATTTAAAACATGTGTAGCTCTGTGTTTGGTATATGAGAAATAAAAGTCCAAATATTGACTCTAAAATTACTTTTTTATTTGGGAAGATAAAATAAAGATGTAATAATTAGGGTAAAGAAGGAGTTAATAAGAAGTTGTTAAAAACGGTATGAGTATAAGGAAGTTTTGAACTGTTAGAACCCAAGTCTGTCTACCTCGAAGCTTATGCTTTTCTTTCATGCTGTTCTACCTTAGCTAAGTTTCGTACCTGATGTGGTTTGTTCATTTGAAAGCCAGAGGTAAAATGTAAAGATCAAATTTAATAAAATCGGATTTGGCCTTGGCTGCTAATATTTGTCATTTATTGATAAACATATTTTCAGTTATATAGCAACAGAAAAATTTTATTAACATACTTTCACGCTGTATAAGTAAAACTAAAATCACTTCTGTGGAATGTTTGGATACTCTGAATTAGGACAAACGATTGATAGTTTTGATTCGTATCTGATTTTGAAGTAAAAATTGTAATAGCTATTCTTTCATACTCATTGCTTCCAAAGTAATGATTAGTTTAGATTCAGCTTATTTTAAACAGCATTATAATTTATCGTTTAATGAATTAGTATATAACACTTTCTAGCTATTCCCTATGAAATCTATTATTTCTATATAAGCAAAATATGATTGAATTAGCCTTCAATAGACCTTCATTAATGAAAATTCTCAAGGATGAACCTCAGGAAGAAGGAATGAAAACAAAGTGGTAAATATCTGGGAGCAAAAGAACATTATCTAATAAGTAGTAATATGTGGTGATGTTTAAAAATAGGATAAAATTAAAATTAAACAACAAAAATCAGAAAGCGGATATATAGGAGCTAAAGTGGCCCAAGATATTCAAATTGTCTAAGAGAAGCATAAAAATATCGATTAACTTTATACTTTAAAATGACACATATTTTATTTCTAGGGAAATCACTGAAAATAATACAATATCTAACTTAAAATGCAGCAAGAAAAAAATGAATGATAATTTTTAATTCAAAAGAAAGCAAGAAAAGATAGAAAAAGAAAAAAAGGAAGAACGTAGTTTTGAAAAGAGAGATGCGAGGTGGTGGAGTAGTAAGCGGAAGCTGCACTACCCTTCTCCCACAGCCCATCTGGAATTACAACTAAATTGTAGAGAAGGCATCCTGACTCTTGAATATTAATCCCGTATCCTGCAACCTTTTCCATAATTGCTCATTAGTTCCCAGGAGCTTTTTAGTCAGCTCTGCAGCTATTCTACACAGATGTCCTATTATTTGAAAGCAAAGACAGTTTTATGCCTTCCTTCCCAATCTGTAGACCTTTTTATTTCCTTGCTTGCCTCGCCGCATTAGCAAGGCTGTTCTGCGTGATGCTGAAGCCGTGAGGAGAAAGCCTTGCCTTGTACCTGTTCTTAGTGGAAAAGCTTCAAGTTTTTCACCATTAAGTATAACATAAGTTGTAGTTTTTTGTAGTTCCTTATCAAGTTGAGGGAGTGTCCTCTATTCCTAGTTTATTGAGAGGTGTTTTTTTGCTTTTGTTTTTTTTAATCATGAATGAGTGTTGTATTTTGTCAAATGCTTTTTCTACCTCTATTGATATAATCATGTGATTTTTTTCTTTTATCCTACTGATGTGATGGACCCATTAATTTTTGAATGTTGACCCAGACTTGCATACCTGAGATATTTTGTTCTATATTTTCTTCTAAATTTGTTCCAAATTATCTAGTTTTTTTATGCTCAGAGGATAATTCTGGACTCACTCATGGCCAGAAGTAAAATTCTTTATGTACTTTTGTTATGTCACTTCTTTAAAAGTTCTTGCCATTTGGCTTCTTGGGGGGCTTAAAAGAAAATTTGTTTTCATTGCAACTCAGGATAGTTGGAACTGGCAAGAGTAAAGTTCTGATAAAACCGTTTAAAATGTCCTGTGTAAAGCTTTTTAACAGAATCATTCTCTACTTTACTCTTAGATGTTCACTGTATCCTCTAATAATAATTCTTTCTTGTGCTTGAAATAAGCTCTGATATAGTGTTTGTCTTGGATGGCGTATTCTGGATATACTAACATTAGTGGTCACCATTATTTACCCAGGTGTGGGCTGAAGACTTACTCAACTGAAAACACCTTGTCTCATTCATTGTGCTGGCAAAAGAAGCTTGTAAGTAGCTTTTATAAATGTGCATTCTCTGTATCCATGAGTAATCTGAAATGTTTACAAAGTCTCTACATTAACTTTAACAGACAGGTAAGAATAAATCTATTCCCTAAAGGGAATCAAATCATAATCACAAACCATAGATTGCTGTACTCGGATATCTTGGGCTCTTTATAAATGTTAGAATTTATTTTTGTAAGCTATCACCAAAGAATCCTGCGACTTGAACAAAGTCAAAATTCTGAATTGTTTGGTGATACATTTTCCTAGTTACTTTGGTGAGAGCCTTTGCCACTTGTTCTTTCTTGCATGATAGCTTGTTTCAATTTTCTTATTTGGTTTTTTATTCACTGCCTTGTTACAAACTGCTAGATTCTGTCAGTTATTCATGCTGACTATAGGAAAGAAATTCCAAGTCAGACCCTATCTTCCCCCATAGTCCTTGATAGGCTCAAGAGGACTGAATCTAACTGAACTACACGATCACCCTTTCTGTTCTCATATACACTCTGTGTGAAATTGTTCCACTTTAAACATTTCCAACGCTGGATAACTCAGGACACAACCATATCACAACCTACGTACTGTCAACTCTTGTCCCAGAAGGGAGACCCACAAAGTTGAAGGCCAAGAAGCCAGAGCAGAAGAAAAGTTTTCAAAGACACCCCAGTACAATTACAGAAAATACACCAATGCTAAATATACTACCCAAAACACAGAATGAATGAATAAGGCAAGCAAAACCTCAGATTAAATTTATGATTACATTATTTCCATGATTGAAAGGTGGCATTCTTTCAGTCAGTCCGTGGTAGGTATATAGTACTACATGGACACAAAATATGAGAAAGGGAGGCTATGAAAACAGTCTTTTTAAAAACTCTTATGGCTAAGTTATACTCCTCACACTCTTATGTGTAAAAGGGAGAGAAATGAGTTCATTTCTTCTATTATGAAGTATTTGTTTAAAATTTATGCTATTGTATATATAGCTCTCTTGGACTGGGATAAGACCTTGAGGTGGAATAAAACCAACATATTTCTGTGGTATGAAATGTATTTGGAAACGAAGAGAAAATCAGTCTCTCTCTGTCTCTCTCTCTCTCTGTCTCTCCTCTCTCATTGAGTGAATAAATTGGTTCTCATTGAAAAGTTCTTAAAAGGTCCAGATACAAGGACCAACCACTAGTCCAAATGCCACAATTGCTTCTGCCAACTCTGGATTTTTAATTTAATGAAAAATTTTAGAATGAATACCTACATCTTTAAGACAATCTACAGACAATCAATCCAAATGGACTTGGTAATAGCTTGAATACCAAACAGTTTTCCACTCTAGGATTTTGATGAATGCCAGAAGCATGTAAGTAACTGACAGGCACCACTTCTAATTACAAAAGGACCAACGAGAAAGACAACGGGTTTGGAACCAGGATATAAGAAGAGGAGAAGTGGGAAACAAGTAAATAGAAGGCAATCTAAACTCAATAAACCACAGGAAACTAACACTTAAGAGCAAAGGCTAATGAAAATATCCATCACAATAGCTGCTCTCTATTCTTTACAAATATGGAAGCAAAATAATCCCAATATGCAAATAAAATTAGTGTCACAATATTGGCATGAACACAGCACCAGAAGAGCAAGGGATCTAACTACTGGGATATATGGATAAATCATAAAATGACACACAAAGCGTAAGTACACTCTATTAAGGGCTGCTTTCTAAAAATCGACAACGTATGTTTTAAATACATACAACTTGTTCTTACCATGTTTAAGTTCTTCGGGTCATATCCATACATCATAAACAAGGTATCATGGCAAATCTTACCAAAAATCTTTAGTGGGCATAACTTTGAACCAATAAGTCTTTTAAATGAGGTACCAGGTAAGAAGTCTTTGTTGCCCCAAAATGCCTGTAAAATAAATTTACTTTATTCATATTTAGAAGAAGAAAATAATTTATTGAGAAATGATTTGGTGAGTTTACTATGTTTATAAGTTAATGCAGTATCTCAGAGTAGGTTAAAGCATTTAAATTAAGGATAAAACTGAGAAGCAGAATTTAGAGATGATTTGACTGCTAGATTCTCATTCACACTAAGATGTTCTAAAGTACCATAATTAGTATCCTATTCTTTTCTAGAAACAAAGGCAAGAATACAGTGTGAATGAAACAAAAAAAAAAAAATCAGTTCATGCATTCGGCTGTGCAAGTGTAGTTAAGACCTTATATTTTGAAAGTAAGAACCATTGCCTTTGGGTGAACAACAACATAAAGGAAATAAGTAACATACCATGATCACTGACTTCCACTTGTATGCCATTTTAATTAAAGGGCTTTTTATGTATTTAACGGAAAAAACTGGTGCTAAGGCAAAAAATATTTTGATTCTTTCAGCTATCTTTGGTATTGTGGAAAATGTTATGAAACCTGAAAAAAAAGATATAAATGAACTATTCTTAAGTAATTACTAGCATGCGAGAAAAGACACGATGGTGAATAAAAGTTCAACAGGTTCCAAACAATTAATTTACTAATTTTTTATTTACTTATCAAACATTTCCTGATAATCCAGCATGAGAGATACATGTTGATCACAACATAATGCTGATTATTAGGATTAAAAAATGTATAGACCATAAATGATGATAGTTCATCAATAAATCAGTCTTGTAACATCATAATTTAAAAATCAGAGAAAATATTGAACATCTGTATAAATGACAATGGTAAAAATGTGGTTAGTAAATTTTTCAGGTAAATGAATCTTATACTTTAGGTGAAAAATTCAATAAATATCAAATTGTTTTAATGTTTACTGTTAATATATTTTAAAACTCTCTTGCCTTCCAGTACAGAAAATACTAAACACTACTTTATATTGTGCTGATAATTTAAAGTCATTATTATAACAAATAGAGGTTGTTCCCTTTTTGACATCAAGTGATCTACTTGCAGGTGTCTACTTGTATTGTTTTTTTCTCCCTGGGTTCTAAGAAGTCAAATAACCAAAAAATTATATATTATATTATGAGTCAATAAGCTCTGGGTGACATATCACACTTTTTGAAATTTAATAATTTTCTAAGATTCTTAGTTCCACAGAACTGAAGAGCTGATGAAAATTTGGGCTAAAAGTCACACACATGGTTAATAAATGTCAGAGAATATCTGTGAAAATTAGGAATAGACTTTTATTCAAGACACTTTTTCTAGTAGGAAAATAATCTCTAATAGAAAGTGATACTCTTCAGCCTAGAAAAGACTCATTGAATATTAGCTTCTGTTATAAAGTTGCCTAATTCCAAAGTAGAAAGAATAACTTTAAATAAGCAGGTTTATAAAACCATGCAAGAAATTATGTTAGGAAACACTTTCTTAAGGTAAGTTGTTATGCATTAGACAGATGCACTGGTGTTGTAAGGAGATGAAAATTCTTCTCTAGATGTCTTTAAGTAGATGAAGGTTTTTCTCATTTTTTTATATTTCTTAAATTTAATCTGTTCTAAATGCCAAAATATAAACAATCTTTTCAAGTCTCTCACCCATAAGGCCCTAGGCTATAGTTTTAAAAAATTATAAAATTTCTGTTTGTGGAACAAGTGATAGTTATGGTCTCACTTTGATCTAAGATGGATATCCAGGTTTTATACAATTGGAAACAAAACTACAGACAACCTCGTTTATCCAATCAATTCTTTGCTCCTATGCAATGCTAGTCTCAATTCTGCCTTGTTTCACTTATAGGTCTAGAAGCTTATCTACATCCTTAAGAAGCATATGTATAAATTTTTTAAATGTGACTAAGGAATACTGGCACCAATCTTTCTTGCCGTACCAATAGTTGTACCCTGTGAGTGGCCTACAAAAAATATTTCCTTTTGTCCAGTTTGCTTCACAATGAACTCAATGGAGGCTGGAAGGTCATATTTAGCCATTTCATCAAAACTACAAAAGAAAAAGAAAAATGCAATTTGCAGTAATGTTACATTAACCTTTGAATGTAATAAATAGGCAGGTGAGTAAAAGAGGTTTTCAGCTCTTATTGGGTATGATCAAGAAGTTACATGGTATAATGCATCCACTGAGTAAAGACTTCTGTGAGAGCATTAAGTTCAGGAAATGAAATTGCCCCAAAGTAATCTGACAAAGAGAGTATCTGACTGTTCTAAGGATAGTGAGTTAGACTAAAATGTAGGTTATAGGGTGAAACAGTAGTTAAAGGAATCAGTAGTCAGTAAAGCTGACCACTGATAAATGAGAAACAAGTTTAAAATCAAGCACTCTTGATTATAAGGTCAATTGAAAGCCCTCAGTTGAGAAAGGAGACTTTTTAAAAAATTTCATTGAAAAGGAAAAAAAAATGTTTAATACACTTATAAAATAAAATTAAACATTTCTTGATTTTATTTGTACCTGAAAGCCCAGAATTCTTTGGAATTTGTCTTTAGGTACAAGTGTTTTCTGGACCAGGTGGTCCCTCTGCTGTTCCCCATCCAAACATCATAGCCAGCATCTGCCAGAATGAAGCCCAGGCTTTTGCTGGGAAGATTGGAAATCCAGCTGCTGGCAGATGTAAGCAAACCATGTTGCAAGTATACAACAAGTCTCTGAGCTAGAAAAAACGCAAAAAATTTTTTTTTTAAATTTTGTAATGCCTACACGAATATCTTATCTGAAATTCAATCTTTTAATACATTGCAGTTTAAACATTTTTCAAAAGTGATCTAAATAGGCTAAGTTAATAATGCTGAATCCCTTTCTATGTCAGAGTCATTTAACAAAGTTCAGTGATGAATTTCTTTCAAATAACCAAGCGAGCAATTAGGTCATGCCCCACTTAAACAGATACACTTTAAGGATATAGAATAGTCAAATATGGTGGTACCTCAGTACTCGTGGGCTTTAGAACTTGTCAAACCTGGTACTTGTCACATTTTGATGAGAAAAAATATTTCAGCACTTGGCGCTTGCTCGCCACTCATCATACTTGATAGAACTTGTATGAGTCATGACACAACCCCGCAAGAGACAATGCTTCATCATTCATCACCGGCTCGCCGTTCATTGGAACGAATTAACAACGAGTACCAGGGTACCACTGCATGTAATAGTAATTTGGGCACTCATACATATATTAAATAAAATATTACGTTTATATGATTTTCCCACTTTTCATTTCATGAAACAACTTTATCACCACATTTATCAGCCATATTTAATATAGGTGTCATCATTACAACTGTGCGTTACTCACCTAACAGAAGTCCCAGAGCCCTACTTTACACATCCAAGGTTTTTGAGAAATAACATCTTTTGAATAGTGTAATGTATGCTCACGAATAACTTGGTTTTTCACCCCCAAGTTGTTATTCACACACAATCCACCTTGTTATCATCTACTGAAGTGACACTGACAATGTTTCCTGAGGTCAGTCCCAATATTCTGCTAAGCGTTCTTGTAAGCTTAGAAAATTTCAGAATTGCAGCAGCAAATTGTGAAGGAAAGGATAAAAGGATTTAGATGCTAAATCTATTAAATAAGAGCAGACCACCCTCCAACTCATAAAGGTGCCTTGGGAGATCTTGGAGGATGTTCTATCTGCCAAGTTTAAAAAAAAAAAAAAACAAAAAAAAACACTGGTGAGGACAGCAGCAGAATTTAAAAGCTCAGAAGTGGAGAATTTCTGCTTCCATTTTGAAATAACTGGAAGAAGAATCACTCACACATTTATAAAAAGCTAGGTTCAAATTCATAACTTCTAAATAACTCATCAAATAAATGATGTCACAAAGCAAAAACCTGGACCAAAATCTGAAGAGAAACAGGTGCTTGCAGGGAGAGAGGAGCCATAAGTCCTCCCTACAAGGCAGACACAATCAGAAGGGTTCAGGTAGAATAAGTAATTGGTGAAGGCCAGGTACAGGTGAAGCTTCTTGGTGCAGTAGATATTGGGAAATTATACACCCTCCTGCAAGCTCTTCCCCAAGAAGCCCACATGAAACTCACAGAAAAGACTGGAAAAAGTACGTCTGACCTGTCAGTGAAAGAGATCTTACATGGTACCTACCCTCAATGAGACGAACAAGAAACTTGGAGACAGTTTGGATACTTCAGTCCCTTCATCTCCATGGAAAGAGCAATTCATTATGAATAGGACTGATACATATTTCTACTATGATTTGCCTTTCACTCCACACGGGACCATAGCCAGCACCACTCTTCAAGAGTTTAGAGCATGTCTGCTCTACTTACATGGGACACTGTCTCCCCTCCCCAACCCACTCCCCACTCAACTACAATCAAGAGACTTCCAGCCTTGTAAAACAGTGAAACAAAAAATTGAGGGCTCAGGGGAGACACCAGCTGGGATATGATATCCTGGAAGTATGGGTGCTGTCCTTCAGGATTTATTATACACCCTAAACACATGGTCATAATACAGTGCTGATTCCCCTAGTTAGTAGAATACATAAGTTTCAAGGAAAAAAATGAATGGCATCAAGGATCATTATCACCCCTAGTAACTCCTTTAGAGACTTACACTTTCTGTCTTCACGATTTTAGACCCTTATCAATCTAGAAGTCCTGGTTTCCAGAGAGCAAATGTTTATACCAGGGCACACAGTAAACATCCTAAGCAACCTAGAGCTATGACTACTGCCTGTTCACTTCGGGCTCCTCGCGCTAGAAGACTGGGAGGCACAGGAAAGCATTACCGTACTGGCAGGAGTGATTGGCCTTAATCATCACAAGGAGGTAGGACTTCTGATACAAAATGAGGACAGAGAAAATATATTAGTTATTCAGATGATTCTCTGGGGCATCTTTTGTTATTCCCATGCCTTGTTTTAGCTGTAAAAGTTCAAATCAGCAACTATGAACTGTCATGAGCACAGTAGTCCTTCCCTAGTGATGAGGGCCTGGCTTACCTCTTCAGGAAAGATAACTGGGAGGGAGGGAAATCTATAATGCGTAATGGAGGTGGGGATTTATAAGTACCAGTTATGGCATTAAAATCAGCTGTAAGAGCAGATGTAGGAATTTGCCCCACTAACTACTTCTCATAAGTTTTCCTAGGAATTCTGACCAACCACAATTCTAGAAAAGCTGTTCCTGAATGAAATAAACTTAATGTGAAAAACAAGTGGGTGAGTAGTGCAAGGGGGGCATTCTGTTAGATTACTTAGGTGCCCCACCTAGGTTTCCTTTACTAAGCAGGTGGACCATTCTCCTAGTTGTTGTAAACCGCTTTTGAAGGGTTCATTACTGCCCCTTTCTCTGTAGAACTGTCCCCTAGCAAATGGGAATTGCCTCACCCAGGAGATTACATCTTTTTCTATAGGTAGTAGCCTCAGGCACTGACTGATATGGGAATGCAAAAACTAGTTGTCTAACTACAACTGGGACTACCTCTGGAGCACAGCTCATAAATCCTTGAGCTCCTCTAAGATCATATTGCAGCTGGACTTAGCTGAGTCACAACCCTCCTTAGTGCCTTTGCCTGGCCTACCCTGATTTCCACCTTGCTTCCTCCTGACAACATTCCATCGATAAATAGCATTCATCTGAATCCCTGTCTCTGGCCCAGCTTATAGAGGATTCTAAGGCACTTACTCTATTTTTAAATTATCTTTAAATATTTTATTACAACGTTTACAAACTTAAGTCTTACCCTAAGGAATGATTATTATAATTATGTTAAATCTATGTTAACACTTTCTGTCTAGTAGATGTCACCTTTATTATGATCCAAAATTACATTGATTAGGGTTGCTTTAAATTAATGTCCTTCTCTGAAATATACTTAATATTCAAAATGAGGACTTGAAATGGTGTCCTATAATATGAGAAACATTCTTTACTAGGAGAAAATATAAAGAGAAAAAAACTGGCTTTTATTTGAGCAGTTAGATGAATAAACAAAGTAACCCATTACATATCCTGCTGGTACGTAGCAGGTAGAGAATTATAGCTCTAGTGAGAAATGCTAGTGCATTTTTTGCACCTCACTCTGCTGCTAGTGATACACTTATTGTTGCAGTAAAGAGCCACGAGGCTGCTACCCACCTGATCTCTTTGTTATTACTGAAGGAAAGAGTCATAATTATTTAAAAATGTTCCCATCCCTTCTTCAGTCCTACAGAATAATGGTATTATAGTTCAGTGTGTTTCTAACTCCTACTTAAACAAGTCCCAGAGAATCAACATGTGTGAGTAAGGTGATCCACAAAGAAAATTTGGGAGAAACAACTGGTGTTCCACCGTACTTTAAAACCACTCTGTGAACAGTAAGCCAGTGGAGAATCAAACTCTCTTCTTGGGGCATGTGGAGCGATGTATGAGGAAGTGAAGTGTTTGCCATTCAGATCCTTTTCTTGTCCTAAACTCACTGAGAAGAAATAAAAAAGTTAAGAACTTCTGGCCCTAGAGAGTCAACAATTTATCTTGAATTGAATAATACCTGAACTGTTATTATTTTTTGTCTTTCCATAAGGAATTCTATTAAGGCCAAGGATATAACCATCTTCAGTTACAATATTATACTCTTCATCTGGGTATCCCCAGTAAGAAATAATTTGACTCTAGGGAAAAAAAAAAAAATAGCAAAGCTTTCAGAATAGATTGTAAGACAATTACAATTAATTAATCATAATTTAATTATAATTAAACTAATTAACCTAACTTATTAATATAATAATGAACTTTCACATTCTTTTTTAACCTCAGGCTTATTTTTATCAATTTACTGATTTATTCAATAATAAATATTTATAGACATCTACTAAGCACCAACCTTATACAATAGGAATTCTTGGATAAATAAAAAACATAAACCCCTGTCTCCAAGGAGATACCTCAGAACTAACCCATTATTCTTTTTCTAAGTACTAATAACTTAGATTTTTACCTATTCACTCTTAGCAATTTTAAAATATTTGTTTATCAATAAATGTTTACATGACTATGCATATAGCTAACTGTTCTCATTATATTAGCTGAACTATTTCCAGAGAGACCTCACAATGGCTGAACTTTTTCCAGACAGACCTCATATTAGTTAACCTATATATGAGTAAAGAAATATAAATTTGACTATAGATCTGTTAAGTTAAAAAATTGAATGGATAACTTTCACTGTTTTTTGTCAGCTTAACATTTATTTTCTAGTAACTTACAATATTCATATTTGCTTCAGGGTTCACAGATCTTCGATATTGAAAGGCACCATGAGTTCCGAGATTTAATAGAAAACATAGCACTTTGAAGAGGGACCACATTTGGGATCTACAAATAAAAGCAGATGTTGATACTATTAAAATTGCAGCAAATGATAGTTTTTGACTGTTTAAATAATTCCACAAAGTAGAAAATATTACCTTTTTCAGGTAAGAAAACTGAGACTCCGAAAAATTAAATAACTTGTCTACAGATACACAATACATAATTGTGAGGATTCAGATTCAGGCCTGCTTCATTTCAAAATCCATGCTTTCCAACTGCCATATTTTGTAGCACAGACTCCCTCTTTGAAGTCCCATTATAGTACTGTTTAGCCCAACTCAGAGAGCTTTATCATACATTGAAAGTTAATTAAATTAATAATGTATCAGTGTTGATATAGAAAATCTGAGCAAGATGAGCAAAAACCTTGATCAAATTAATTTTATGAAATATTACACTACAACTTTTTTTTTAAGTAGATGAACACTCACTACAAAAGACCATATGCTGGTCATGAAATAAGTATTAATAAATTTCAAAAATATTAAAATATTGCAAAGTATGTTTTCAGACTACAACAAATCTAAATTGGAGGAGAATATCAATTTGTAGAAAATGTAGAAAAACCTCAAATATTTAAACTGTAAACAGTACATTTATGAACATATGACTAACCCAGGAGTCCAGAAAGATAAACCAAGAAATATTAGAGAATATTTGTAACCAATGGATTAGAACAGCATACTGTTTCTTAATATGTTGGATTTAATTGAAATAAGGCTTAGGAGAAGTTTATAACTAAGATAACTTGTTCACATAATAGTAAGTAGATAGGAATAGAAGAACTTTTGTTGAATAATGTTACTTAATTTTATGAAATCTTGAGTTACATGTAAAAAATATACTGACTTGAGCAATATTTAAAGATAATGACAAAGGAGGCTCCTGCATACCCCTCCTCCCACAGACATACTAAATAAACAGCTAGATACACACGGAACAAATCCTTCTGAAAGAAATCCAGAAACTACCTTAGCGACTTCTACACATCAGGCAAATAGGAAAATATCCACATCAAAATGGGTAGAAAATGATGAAACACACTCACACCATAAATCCCACTCCGCACAACACTATACAATTTGGAGGGATTCCCAAACTCCCAGCTTATCCCTGAGGGCAAAGGGTTTCAACACCACATCTATGGCCCCAACTTTTAAGTCATTCACCTTGGCAATGGACCTCCTCTACCAAACACCTAGGTTTGAAAGCCAACCACACCTGCACCCTCAAGACACACAAAGCTTTAGCAAACAAACAAGCAGTTATCAATGGGCATGAGCACTCAGTGCATATATCACCCCAAAGTTCAGTGCACAGGAAGCTAGAAAAATGCCCATCTCTTCATCTTTCCCTAAAAGGGGTCTGTATTTTGCAAACTTCCAAAACTGCTAACTGAGGATCAAGCATCTAATTTAGTAAGTATCTGGGTATGTACTGTTATCCTCCCCTTTGGGTCACTGATGGGTCTTGGCAGGGACTCAACTACTGGGAGCCACTAAAAACAAAAGTGGTGGTTTGGGTATTCACAAAGATCAGACAAATAGAGTATGGGCCAGTCTGACTCACGAGGTTAATCACTTACCTGAGACCAGTCTTTCAAGACTAACAGAGGTGACTATTTTAGCTAATGCACAGAAACCAACAGAGAGAGTCAAGAAAAATGAAAAACAAACAAACAAACAAACAAAACCAGGAATATATTTCAAACACAAGAACAAGATAAAACTCTAGAAGTAGATATTAGTGAAACCAAGATAAGTGATTAACCTGACAGAGAGTTCAAAATAATGGTCATATATATATACTCCCAAAGATCAGGAAAAAATGCATGAACAATGTGAGGATTTCACATGGAGATGGAAAATCTTAAAAAGTACCAAACTGAAATCACAGAGCTGAAAAATACAGTAACAGAACTGAAATATTAATAGAGGGGTTCAATAGCAGGTTAGACCAAGCAAAGGAAAGGATTAGCAAACTAGAAGAGGAGACAGTGGAATTCATCCAATCAGAGGAGAAAACAAAACAAAACAAAACACCACAGTGGATCAATACACACATAGAGGTCTCAGAAGGAGTAGAAAGAAAGGGATAGGATGTTCAAAAATACAATGGCCGAAGACTTCCTCAGTCTGGGGAAAGACACAGCCATCCAGATCCAGGAAATCAAGAAAGTTCCAAATAAGGCAATACAAAGAAACACACAACAAGACGCATTATCATTAAATTGTCAAAAGTTAAAGACAAGGACAGAATCTTAAAAGCAGTAAGAAGAAAACTTGTTACATACAAGGGAACTCCCAAAAGATTTTTCAGATTTTTCAGCAGAAACTTTGCAAGGGCCTGAAGAGAGCTTGTGTGACATATTCAAAGTGATAAAAGAAAAAATAAATCTACCACCTACAATTCTACCCAGCAAAGTTGTCCTTCAGAATTAAAAGAGCGATAAAGAATTTTCCAGACAAGCAAAAGCAGAAAGAATTTACCACTAGATGGGCCTTATGAGAAATGTTAAAGAGACTTCTTCAAATTGAAATGAAAGAATGTTAATTCGTAACATGAAAACATAAAACTGAATAGTAAAGTAAAATTTAAAAAGTTAAATCCAGAATGTTGCAATGATGATGGTGGTGAGTCAATTTTCAGAAGAAAGAACAAAACTGGAAATATTATACTTCCTGTTTTTAAACTATTACAAAGCTATAGGAAAACAGTATGGTACTGGCATAAAAACAGACACACAGGTCAATGGAACAGAATAGACAGCCCATAAATAAACCTAGGCATATATAGCCAATAAATTTACAACAAAAAGCCAAGAATATACAATAGGGAAAGGATAGTCTTCTCCATAAATGGTGTTGGGAAAACTGAACAGGCACATGTGAAAGAGTGAAACTGGACCCCTATCTTACATCATACAGAAAATGAACTCAAAATAGATTAAATAATTGAAAGTAAGACCAAAAACTGTAAAAAAAAAAAAAAAATCCTAAAGGAAAACATAGGAGTAAGCTGCTTGACATTAGTTTGGCAAAATAATTTTTCTGGACTTGCCACCAAAAACAAAGGTTACAAAAGGAAAAATAAACAGGTGCTAAAATGCTTCTCCATGTTAAAGGAAACTAACAAAAAAATGAAATGGCACCTTACTGAATGGGAGAAAATATTTGCAAATCATATATGTGATAAGGTGTTAAACATCCAAAATATGTTAAAAAACTAATAGGTCAACGACAAAAAAACACAAACAATTCAATTGAAAACAGGAGGAGGATCTAGAGAGATATTTTCCTAAACAAGACATATAAATAGCCAAAAGGTACTCAACATCACTAGTCATTAGAGAAAAGCAAATCTAAATCAGTGAGATATCACCTCGCAATTGTTAGAATGGTTATCATAAAAAGATAAGAAATAACAAATACTGATAAGGATATGGAATAAATAGAACACTTGTGTACTGTTTGTAGAAGTATAATTTGTGCGGCTACTATGGAAAATGGCGTGGAGGTTTCTCAAAAAATTAAAAAGTAGAACTAACATATGATCTTGCAATTACACTTCTGGGTAATTCCAAATGATATAAAAATAAGGTCTCAAAATATTTGCAACTCCACGTTCATTGCAGTATATCATTCACAATAACCAAGATATAAAAACAACCTAATTGTCTGTCAACATACAAAGGAAATATGGTGTGTATTTATCCACACAGACACACACTTACATAATGGAATATTATTCGGCCATAAAAAGGAAGTTCTGTCATTTGTTACAATGTGGATGTATTGACAGTACTAGGCTAAGTGAAATAAGTCAGTCAAAGACACATCTCATTTATATGTGGAATCCAAAAAGATCCAAACTCATAGAAACTGAGACTAGAATGGTGGTAACCAAAGGCTGATATTTGGGAGAAATGGGCTTACTCTGGTCAAAGAATATGCACTTCTAGTTAGAAGATGAATAAGTTCTGAATATCTAATGTACACCATGGTCATTGTAGTTAATAACACTGTATTATATATTTGAAAGTTGGATAGAAAGCAAATCATGAACATTTTCACCATTAAAAATAAATGTTAATTATGTGACGGGATGGAGATGTTAGCTAACACTAAGATGTTGATTAGGTTGCAATATAGCAATGCATTAAATCAACATGTTATATACTTTAAACTAATATAACGTTATAGGTCAATTATATACACATTTAAAAATATGTTTTATAATAAAAATTTTTTAAAATAATTTCAGCTGACTTTTTAATTGGGTTTTTATTAAATTTTGCTGAAGGCAAGGAATTGGATACCCAACTAAGCAGCAGGCTGATTTGATCACTCCCTTTATTAAAGCCAATTCCAATGTTTGAAATTGTTTCTTGTTTGAAAGATTTAATGTTTTTATTTCCCAAGGCAATGCCCCATAGTAAGATTACAGAAAAATGAGGGATAAATATTTCTTTTGTAAACTTATAAAAGAGCAATTGTGAAAAGATAGATGGGAAAGGAGAATCTGTTTGACCACAAGGCTTTTACAGGTACTTGAAAATGTATTTTTAGCAGTTAAGGAGGTGGAAATTGATTCCCTTAAAGTTAGAACTGGCAATCTGGACAGTGTAAGTGTTTTGGCTTATAGGGTGCTCATTTGTCACCAAGTGGGAGTTACTGCAACCAATCAAATCTGAGGTCATATTCGGCTCAACTGAAAGTGAAATTTTCCTTCGGTCAATGTGACAGCATTTGACATTGTACAGCAAAGAATGGTTATGGAGAAGCCCAGTCTGCTGTTTGCAGGCCGGGAGTTTGTGAGTCAATATTTTACTTTGCTGAATAAAGCTCCAGAACATTTACACAGGTTTTATGAGACATTCTCCCTATGTTCTTGGCAGAGTAGATGTTACTGGAAAGCCCCAGGAGGCTCTTTATGGTGAAAATGATATATACCACACGAAGTATTGACTCTGAACTTCAGTGAATATCATTCTAAAATTTGTTCTGTGGATGCTCATGCAACTTCAAGTGATGAAGTAGTTGTCCAAGTCATGGGTTTGCTGTCTAGCAGTGGATAGTCAGAGAGGAAGTTTGTGCAAACTTTTGTTCTGGCTTCTCAAGGGTCTGTTCCAAATAAGTTTTACATTCACAATTATATGGTTCATTATAAGGATGAAATATTTGGTGATTCTGAACCAGAATTGGATGAAGAATCAGGAGATGAAGTAGAGGAGGAACAAGAAGAAAATCAACCTGTACAAGACAGTGCTAACAGTGGACACTATGAAGCTCACCCTGTGACTATGACATAGAGCCATCTTTGGAAGAATGCTCTCAAACCTGAACCTGAGTCAGAATTTGAAACAAAGACTGAAGAACTAAAATCGCCAGTGAAAGATAAGAACTTAGAAGAATTAGAGAAGTCTACTTCTCCTCCTCCTGATGAACCTGTTTCTCTGCCACAAGAACCACCAAAGACTTTCTCCTGGGCTTCAGTGACCAGTAAAAATATGCCTTGTAGTGCTAACTTTTCTTCTTCTGGAATTTCACCCAATATTAAAGCGTCAGTCTCACAGCTGAGAGTTGGAGCTAAACCAGAAGTTTGGTCTCAGCCATCTCGTGTACGTGAACAATGATCTAGAGAACAAACAAGCTTCCCTCCTAGAAGGCCAAGACCAGGCAGAAGAGATAGTAAACAGAATAAATTTGAAAACTGTAAAATAATTTGCTACCCAGACGACCTCAACTTTCTGTTTATAACTTGCCACAAAATATTGATAAAAAATGAAATGAAGAGGTTCTTCAGGAGTTTTGACAATGTTGTAGAATATCACATCAGTACCATGGGTATTGGAGGAAAAGCTTCTAAATTTTGGTTTTGTAGTTTTTGATTACTCTAAGCCAGTTCAGAGAATCTTAACTGCAAAACCAATTATGTTCTGAGGGAAACTGCATTTAAATGTGGAAGAGAAAGAACAAGTGCTGCAAGGGAGCAAGAAACCAGATGTGGTGGTGATGAGCGCAGGGATACTAGGTGCAATGATTGAGGTCCTGGTGGTCCACAGGGAATAGTGGGTGATGGAATAATGGGTGACCAGGTTAGAAGAGGACCTCCTCCAAGAGGTGGCATGGCACAGAAACTTGGCTCTGGAAGTGGAACTGGGCAGATGGAAGGCTACTTCACAGGACAGTGTCAGCGATGCCCCACTATTGGCAAAGTCTTGGCTGTGGTACATTCTTCATGGTATTTGCATTCCTGTTAATATTTTTTGGCTTTGGAATGTAACACAGCATTTTGATCATTTCTTTGATGAGAAAAGTATCCTTTGGTTTTGAGGTGAACATTATTTTCCCAATTTCTCAACAAGATTCACATTGTTAATTTATAAATCTAGACTTGGAGAGTTAATGGCTGAGGAATTGACCATATCTTAAACTATCTACAACGAAAGGAAGTTTTTAAAAGGACATGTCCAACTGAATTCAAGTCCTTTGAGTAAAAAAAATATCCTCTACTTCATATTTTGTTTAAGTGTTACTGTTTCTGCCTATTAATGTTGGAAACATAAATAGTGCAACTGGAAAATCTTGCTTTTTTATTGGCTTCCCCATCCCCCTAAAAACAAACCAGCAGGAACTTGTTACGCACTCGTCAAAATGCGCTAATGTGTACTCTGAAATCCTTAACATTGAAATTTGCAATAGGAAGCAATAGGGAGGCAAATTCTCTTATTCTAATTTCCAGCAGAGAATAGTTTGAGAAATGATGAGGACATTTTGTCTGCTTGTTGTGACCAGCGTGTTTACACATAAACCTTAACACAAGTATATTCCAAAAGGAAATTACTTAGTTTTAACTAAATAACAAAAATCAAAACTTTAAATACTATGATCTTCAATACTAGACCAGATTTAGTATCTAAGATTTTTCTATCTGCCCCTCTTCAGTACAGGGCTGGCTGGCTGCTCAACAACCTCCTCCTCTTCTTTCTTTCTTTCAGCTGGGTATAGTGAAAGTTGTCTTCACTGTATTTTTGTTTTCTGGTAATGTAATAAGCAAGATGTTGCCGTCTATTAATACATCATTCCAGTCTTGCTGGTCATTTTGCACAGTAGAGCATATGAATTGCTGTGCTGCAAAGTGAAACAACTGCAAAATGTTTAAAAAATTAGTGGAGTGTATAAAAATTACACTATCTTTAAAATTAGTACAGTTGACTTAACTAAAATTAGTAAAATTGTTATTTAGTTAACAGCTTTGTGTTCTCTGTGGGAGGGAGTCCGGTATGTTTGGGAGGGAGAAGGAAAGAGGCAGTTATTTGAGTAAGTCTCTTGTTGACTGTTCCTTTAGCATGAATGTGAACATGGAAGCAGATCACCTGAGAGGTGCTTGGAAAAGTCAATCAACTTGATGTACATTAATAGTGACATTTAAAAACAGTCAGACTCTAAAAATAGCAAGTAAACCAGTAGTAAGAACACTGCAATTTTCAGAGAAAAGAACAGCAGATCTTAAGTGTTTGCATTTTCTATTTGGGGGGCAGAGATATGTCACTAATTTAGCAAAATTCCTGAACTGATATGTGCAGCCAGTAAGTCTGGGATGACATCTTTTATTTTTACATAAATCTCTAAACAATTCTATGAACAAAGTTTGTAACTGCTGAAATACTGTCTGTCTTTATTACAAGTTCCAGTAAACTACAAGTATGGCAAAGGATATTCAATTTTATACTTGAAGCATTCAGTACATATCAGTTTCTCACATTTCCAGCTAGGAGTGGGGTAAATAAGTATGACCATTAAAGCTGCTCCTTAGCATGGAAGACATCTCCATTCTATCTCAGTGAAAACAAAAATGTACTTGACATAGTAGCAAACTAGTTTTGAATCATGAAAACTGTTTGCTATTTCGTAAACTAGCAAATGATGCACATGTTTTGTGTTTCATGTACTGGGCAAATAAGTGAAATTAAATCTGTTTGTTTTCCTTTGAATGAGGTCTTCCATGTTTGAGGAAAAGTCTTGCCCTATTGCACATATTTTGTGGACACAGATATGTAAGTTTCCATTTTGGGGTATTTAAGGATACTTCTTCATCCTGTTTAAAACAATTTTTACACTTTTTGATGTATAGTAGTTGAAGTTCTTATCAGAAATTAATTTTGAGTTTTGAAGCTTTTATCCAGCTTCTTTTAAATGAGTGGTTTATTCTCAGTGTTTTTTTAATAGAATACCTCTTTCCTTTACTCTTTTATTTTTTTTCCATTTCATATATCTAAAATTTCCAATCCATGTTATGCCCTGCCACTCACAAAAACTGTTGTGGCATCCAAAAAATGGCACATGTTTAAATGAAATAGAAAATTAGAGCAAAATGACATTCAGCCTCAGTCTTTATATTCCATGAATAAAACATTAAAACATCACACGGACAAATTTATATGGTGATTGTTAACCAGCTGGACTGTTCACTTTTAACATTTGTCCCCTTTCCAGTGAACCACAGAAAAAGTATTCATCTACTATTACGGTAATTTGCTGGTTTTTATGGTAATATTCTAACCTTATGACACTATTGGAACCGTCTTGACTTTTGTAGGTCTAATTAGAAGACAATGGATACCATCTCTATTGCTGTAATGTGTTAAGCATTGTATACTAGTAGAATCTAGTTTGTTTCAGGTGAAAAGCATTCTTTCAGTTTTCATTTTGAATATGTTTTGACTAAAGAAAACAATAAATGACTGATGTCTGCCATATGTAGGTAATCGCCAGGGCAGGGCAACCCACTTCAACAGGCTCTGTGTGGGGTGAGGTCTTGGAGAGGGGACAGTATTACTGCCTGGCTTCCGGAAGTTTGCCCAGCACCTGCCCTCTTCCCAGTCACTTTGCCCACTTCCTGTATGCTACTGGCACCCTTTCAGTTGTTGTCCTGGTGGTAAATCCCAGCACAGGCAGGTCTGCATATGTTCTAAGTCCATTCAGGCCCTTTAAATGGACTCTCCTGAAAATCCAGCACTTTCTCCTGCTGCCCTAACCTCCACTTCTTTTTACAGCCAGAAGTTATGGGGATTCATCTTCCCAGCACTGGAATTCTGGCCTGGGGCTGGGATCGCAAGCTTCTAAGGTATCCCTCCTGATTTTTATCCAAAACACAGTGAATGTGCGACCACCTGTTCTGAGGCTGCCGCCGCCTCTGTACCACACTGTATTTCTGTACCACACCACCCATCTCCACGACTCCACACCTTCTACCTGTCTGGATGGATGTGGCTTCTTCGTATCCTTGGTTGTCAGATTTCCATGCCGTTCAATTTGCTGACAGTTCTGGTTACTTGTTTTGAGATATAGCTGTAATTCTCTATGTCGTTGCATGAGGAGGCAAAGTCTGTCTACCTATGCCTCCATCTTGGCCAGAAGTGTGTTTTAGATGTACTTACCTAAAATTGTTCCTTAAACATATTTGAATTAAGACAGAACCTACTTTCTTGTAGTTTCCATTGATTGTTTCTGGATACTGAAAATGTTTAATAATTTTTCTCCCTTAAGTCCTTTTGCATATTTGAAAATAGGTTTCATGTTCTCCTGAAGTCTTCTCTAGGCTAGAAATCTCTATCCTCTTTACCTGTTCAAATAAGGTAACTTCAGGCCTGTTTACCATCCTGGTCAGTTTTTGTTAGAATGGTATCATTTTCTGAATGAGCCTCTTAAAATCTGGGATCCAGCACTGAGTTTAGTATTCTAGATGTGGTCTGTCCACCTAAAGTGTGGCATTATCACCTTTCTTGTTCTGCACATTATAATTCATTAATCATGGCACATTCTCATATTTACTGTTTGTCTTGTCATATCTATTACACTTTTAATGCATAGTGATCAGGGTCAACCAAAATTCTCAGCCTCTTTCCTTGATTCAGTAAAATTATTTTTTAGATACAAGCGTTAAGACTTTGAATATCCTTGTCCAATTCTCTTTTGATTAAATTTGTTTCAGTGACTGTCCATTAAAATACTTAAAATCCTGATTATAAAATAGCCCCATGGAACTATTCATCTTGTTTTTACATGATCTAAAACTCTTAGATATGCCATCAAAGATTATCTAAGTTATCAATAACACAGTTAAGATAGAACTGTGTATCCCTCTAGTAGATATCCTCTGCTGACTGGCATGATATATTATTAGTCATACTATAGCATTAAAACACTCTATGAGAAAATATATTTAATATTGCAATCATTCAACTGAATAGCAATTCACCTTATCTTACTTTAAGTATCTTTATCTTATAAAAGGCTTGTATATCTTCTAGGCCAAAAGTCAGTGAATTCTCAGTTTCTGAGAATTCTAACTTTGATTCTAGTTGCCAGGGATACTCTATTGAATATAAAAATGTCTCTCCCCTGGTTCTTAAATTCTAGTAGGAGAAAGACAATAAATAAGTAGATCGGTATAAAAACAAGATAACTTCTAAAAGTGATTGTCATGAAGAGAACGAAACAGGTTAATGGAATGGGGTCACTGGGTGGCTGTTTTAGGTCAAGTAATTAGAGAAGGCTTCTTTAAGTGACTTGTAAGCTTGAATTGATTAACAGGAGTCAGCCTTGCAAAAATCAGGAATAGGAAAGAAGTTAAAGGGAAAGGTCAAGGTGACCAGGAAGAGTAAATACAAGTACACCTGTCCCAGCTATTTTGTAATCCTACTTTTTCTAAGGTCATCTAGTTATTCCCAACTCTCCCTAAAAGATACGTGTATGCCAGTAGCCAACCATGGACCACAAAACCTATAGCTACAGTTCTGGACTAATGTAACCTATTCTGGAGGTTGGAAATGGGAAGTGGAGTGAGTGGCTTTACCAATCCCTAAAGATTAAAGTAATGAGAAGTCACAGCCACCATGACTAGCTCTATTGAATGGTCACAAGAACCCCAAATTCTAGCTAACTTTATAAAGAGCATATTGTTAAGGGAGAAAAGAAAAAGAGCGAAGAATTAATGCAAATTTGCAACTCCAGGAAACACATGTCAGAAGTTCTTGAGCATAAGCAAAGGTTTACCACTTCTACAAATCAGTGGAAAATCTGAGCACATTCTCAATGAAGATAAAATAACTGAATTTAGCTATAACACAGGGCATATGAAGGTTATCAACGTAAGATATAAACAAGTTGGGGAAATGTCACTGAATACTTTTCATGCCAAGCAGTTAAATTTGATTTTGTGTGAATTTGAGAGTTACTAAAAGCTTTTTGAGGAATGTGCTGTGATTTCAAAGCTTGGTGCCGAACACAGACTAGGAGTGGGAAGACCAGTTAGAAAACTATAAAAAATTAATAATAATAATTCAGTTAAGAACTAATGATTGTCTGAACTTAAGTAATGGTTAACCTGTTGGTGACTACCTTTCAGAATGCTAAATGCCCATAGTTGACAAGAATGAGGTAAAATAGGCATTTTAGTACATTTCTGGTAGAAGATGGAATCAGACTTTTCTGGTGTACAATTGCATGGGATTGAATTACAAAGGAGAGGATGTCAAAAAGACCAGACGACTGATAGATATGAAAGATGAGAAAAGAGAAGCTATTGAAGATGATTATGAGGTTTTAGACCTGATTGTACAAGATGATCAGACTATTAACAGAAATGAGGAAATAAGAGAAGATGATGGAAAAGAGCAGAACACATTCAAAAGACTATGAGGATCTGCCCTGGCCTCATCATACAGACACTTTGTAATCTCGGAAAAGCTCACTTAAACTTAATGTCTATATTTTTAATATAAAATGGTGGTGGTAGAGGGCCTTGAAATAGACTACCTTAAATATCCTTTCCAGCTAGACAATTCTGCGACTTTAGAATGTTGTTGTGAATCATATTATTGAAGCTTTTAATTTCAGAGAAATGTCTTAAACTATAAACAACTAATAAGGCAGGGACTTATTATCTAATTAAGTTTGGCATATTAGCTTAACTAACAAATAAATACATAAATGGTTAGAAATATCTGGACCTTTAAAAAACATTTGAAATTAATAGTACACTCCCCTTCATATTTCTCTGCAACTACATATGTGTTTGTATCTATCTGTGTGTTTACAAGAATCTGGGATTTTACTAGTTTGTAGCCCTTTTTCTCAGCATTATGGCATATGTGTTTCCCATATGTTTTTATATATTCAAAACCAAGTTTTTAAAGAAGTTTTATATAGGTGCATGCATAGCCATAATCTATTCAATCCTCTGTTGATTGTATACATCACTGTTTTTAGTAACATTGAGGTAAACACATTTTTACCTACATCTTAATGTATATTTATACATTATTTTCCCAAGATAAATGTCTAGACCTGGAATATCTCATTTAAAGGGCACAGTTTTATTTTGATATATTTTCAAACTCTACTCCAGTAAACCTATTTCTACCAGTAATAACATTAAAGTATGCTTTGTTACACTCATGCCAAATGTAGGCATGTAACATTTCAAAAAACAATTCCCAACAAAGAGTGGCATCTCATTTTAATTTGTATTTGAATGTAGAAGTTAAACATTATTTTTATGTTTTATATAAACATATAAACACTTAATGTTTATTGGACTTTTGTATTTCTGTTCAAGGATTCTATTAGATCTGGGAATATTTTCTTTTTGGATTATCATTTAATTATGCCTTAAAGATTTTATATAATAAATTATTAAACGGTTTCATAGGTGTTCCAAAAATTTGTTCACTATTTTTATTTTGTGTTGTGTATTTTAACATACAAGTTGTAATGATTATGCATCTTCTCAGTTCTGCCTTTTATTTTTATGCTTAGAAATGTCTTCTTAAATTATATATGTTCACCTGTACTTTCTTCTAGTTCTTTTATTGGTTATGTGTAATATTAATCCATCATCAGTTTAATGTATGGTGACTTCTTCATGATGTGGACAAAAAGTAGAACTTATAATTTGTAAACGTTTTCATTATAAGTGAAATTATAAGTTGGTAATTACCATTGCCAACTTTCTTATTAGCTCTTATAGCTATTGTTTTCCTAGAGTTTTCTAGGTAAATTTTCTTATCCACAATTCAGTGCAACTTAATTCTTTATTTTTTTAATAATTCAGATTTCTCATTGCTTTTTGTTGTTTCACTGAGAATTTCCAGGACCGTGTTTGGGGAGGGGGAACAGTAGTAATCTTTATATCCCTCAGAGCATTTATAATGTGTTATGACATAAAACATTATTTGCTGAAGAGCTAAGTGATCTAAAGTGTTTCGGTGAATCAAATATCTTCCATCTTCATAAATCTGAAATGTAGACGTTATCATTCCCATTTCACAGATGGAGAAACTGAAATTCAAAAAGATACATAAACACAAAGCCCAAGGGCTAGTTTAAGAAAAAAAATTTCCTTGATTCCAAAATCCTTTTCTATTATGTGAATAGCGGCCATTAAGGCACTGGAGGAAGGCTTGCTCTGGCGTCGCTGGAATGTCCCCTCCAATGCCCACTTTCAGACTTAGAATATTAGGAGAGCAAAGGTCCCATCAGCCAGCGACAGTTACCTGTAGTGAGGCTGGGTCTCCGCTGTACTCAACACCGGCCCAGTGTGCAGGCGGGCTGTCACACCAACCAAAGCATTTCCAGGCTTTTCCAAGCGAGGGCCGGGCGGGAGTTTGCAGCTTAATCTACTGGCACCAGCGGGGTTTCATACACTGGCTCCGGGCCCTCCAACCGAGGGGAAAACCCAAGTTTGCCGCTCTCTTCTGAGCTGACCTGCCTCTCAGCTTCGGTCGCCTCCTCTCTGCCCCCTGCAGGCGGGCCGGCGGGACTGCTCAGGGGACAGTGCGGGCTCGGTCTTGGCCTCCCGGCCACGACCTGCAGGCCCGGCCGCGGAGACGCCGGGCCATGGCGCGGGTGCTGATCGTGGGCGCGGGGCTAACAGGAAGCTTGTGCGCAGCACTGCTGAGGAAGGAGGCGGCCGGTCCTTTACATCTCGTTGTGTGGGACAAAGCTGGGGACTCAGGTGGGTCGACTAGTGGCCAAACGCGGGAAAGGAAGCCAGCGGGACGCCGGCTTCAGAGGTAGCAGGGCCTCACCCGGAAAAGTCTGGGGAAAAGGCAGTTCATTCAGTCCCAGCGCGGTCCGGCCTGCGCAGTGCGCGCCTCGTCACGTGATCGGAGACTTCCGCTGCTGGGAAAGGCCTGAGAGGGGCCGGGGTGGGAGCGGAGACCGCGGCTGGGTTGGCGGCGGTGGTACGCGCCAGGCCCTGGCGGCTTGGAAGTAATCCCGAGCGGAGATTGCCAAGCTTGGGCCTACCGCTGTCGCTGATGGATAGATTTTCATCTTGGCTTGCCTGTGCCTTTGCAGCTTTCTCCAAATTATGAGGGTCCCCCAAAAACCCACTGACCAAGACCTAATGAAGACGTAGTTTGCAGGATCCAGTTATCCTCACGAATCCCGACTCAAAGAGTGAAAGCATTCATTGACTGATTCATTCTGACATTTCATTCATTATTTTATTCATTCATTCCTTTCATTCAAATTAGTAGCTGTACCCACCAGACACAGTACTGAACACTGCTGTGTTATTCAAGTGTCATTCTTTAAAAATTCACAGTGACCACATTTTCTTTTAACTGTTTTCTACCAATGTTGGATGACAGAACTTTCAACTTAAAAAAGCGATGTTTTCTAATATAGATATAAGGTAACCCTTTTGGGGTAAGAGGGAGCGAATAGCATTAATTGCAAGAGGTTATGCTAATGCAGAGACATTTTCCTGTGGACTAATTCAAGGGGGAAGAATGAGCACCACCAGCAGTCCTCAGAACCCACAGAGCACAGTGGACTTGGGTGCCCAGTACGTCACACGCACTCCTCACTATGCCAAAAAACACCAAAGGTGAGTTAGTTGAGGCGTGGAATCAGTCTTACTAGCTGTATGATGTAAAAATAAACTATTCATATTTAGCAAGGTTAAACTTGGCTTCTTGTAATATAGTGAAATTATTATGATATCATTTGTGATGGTTTTAGCTTTAAAAGGTTTACCGAGGAAAATGGGAAAACTGTAATACATGCCTCAGAGTGTTGTTGCAGAGGTCAGATGAGATGTTAGATGGAACAGAGTAAGGGCCCATTGAATATGAATCACTCTACTGGTGTTGAGGAAGAAGACGAAATAGCTGTGTTGGAAGTCAATGCTAACCAACTTAAATGAAACTGGTGTGCTGAATAACTTTCAGTTCACCTTCGCCGACTTTATTTATTTGGAAATGTACAAGAAAATAGGCCTTTGGTTAATGTCAGCAAAAGATTTATGAATTCTCAAAACATTTCTGTGCTTCCCCTGAAACATGTTTTATTAACAGAAAACATATATTGAGTCGATCATATGATGACTTCTGGTTATTATTTAATACTATAATCTCTAAGAATTCTTGTGAGAGAATATGGTATGTTAGAGCTAACTATAGTATATAATTATGTTACACATATTGATTTATTTCAGTTTTTATGATGAACTGTTAGCTCTTGGCATTTTGAAGCCTCTGACCGCTCGTATTGAAGGAATGGTGGTGAAAGACGGAGACCGGAACTTTGTGGCCCCTCAAGGAATTTCTTCAATTACTAAACATTACTTGAAAGAATCAGGTGGGAATAGGATTTTCTCTGCCTTCTTTTACAATTAGCATTTTAAAATAAAAGTTATACACATAGTCAAATATTACTACTGTAAGAAAATTATAAAATAGACATTCTCCTATTCAGCATTCAATAGCTAGTTTTCTTCCCCTAAAGTAATCATTAATAACAGTTTCCAATGTATGCATCCAGAAAAGTGTCTATGCATCTCTCTATTAATCTACATGGCTGTCTCTATTTATCTATTCATATATGTTTATATTTATTCTTTTTTTAAACTTTAGATTTTAGATTTATTTAGGGCTGTTTGCACATGTTTGTAGAGTATTTAGTTTAACAGATGACAAGGTAGCTCCACCTCAGTGAGGCCCTTGCCTAAATATATTTCCTTTACTTATAGAGCAAGAGGATAACATTAAACAAGAAAGCTTTTGATTTGTGGCACTGAACAATGATCTACACGGGGCATCCTTTACACCCTACACAGGGGATCCTTAAGGATCCACTTGGCTTTTCAGCAATAGAAGCCCGGGTCTTCTGGCCTATTTGCTTGACATTCATGTTTTACACCTTGAAATTTCTTTTTGATTGCATCCTTGGAGCTCGCGTCAATTTTATTTTTCAGAGGTGCTAGTTCTGGTGCCCGCAAAAAAGCAAACACACAAATAAAAACACCATTTCCTCTTTTCTGGATTCCTTGGTTTCAAAGCTTGGATCAAACAAAGCATAGCAAGAAGCTTCCTCAGGAAGCATTCCCACAAAATGTTTAAAAGGATTGGTTATGGCTACACCAACGTCTCCACCCAAGAATCCAAGTTCTCTTTGCCTTCCTCAGCGATGCATTTTTTGTCTGCACTGAGACAAAAAAAATGACAGTCTTCTTTCTTTTATTGATTTCTTCTGGTGTGGAACACTTCCTAACTTTCATGTCATAAAAATGCAACATACTTCATCAGCAACTTGCACTCCCAAGGCCATCTTCAATGCAGTGGACACGGCAGGTCGCGGGAAGCAGGATGGGACGGGACTGAGCGGGGCGGGGCGCA
>PVJI01018490.1:11656-33337 GCA_004026765.1 Micronycteris hirsuta | reverse complement strand
GGGGGGAATACTGGAGGGTTGGGGGGTCCAGGGCAGATGGGGGATAAAGGGCAGAAAAAATTGGGACGACTGTAATAACATAATCAATAAAATATACTTAAAAATATATGCATAATATACAGAATGTGGAGCACATACAAACAAAAACAAATGTATACTTAACAGAATGGCTGCCTAGGTAAAGAGATGAGAGGGTAAAAATAAATGTGAAATTTTAAAAAGATGATTGCCTTATTGAATAACTCACTATTAATTCCTTTAAATATTGACATGTGCTGTTTGAGGAAACAGTGTAAATTCTACTTACATAAGTGTAAAACAAGGCAAACCTCAGATCAGCAACAAATTATTTAATTTGAATAACATTCTTTTGTTCTGTTAATCAAATTTGCCATACTTTGTATCTGCCCATTTGACAAATTAAGTTAAAAATAAAATATATTTTGTAGTCAAAGAAAGAAAAAACTTAGTAGTCCCAGCCTCATATCTGATGCATGAATTTCTTTTACAAACTCCCTAAGTGGTCACTCAGATGTGCGGAGCTTACTATTTATCCAGTCAATTTTTGGAAAAATACTAACAAAGTTCTTCACTGTATTTAGTACAAAAAATTTTACATTGTATTTAGTACATTGTATTTTAGTACAAATCTACATTTCTGTAATTTTTATCCACTAGTTATAATTCTGGCTACTAAACCCATATAAAACCTTTAATCTGTTTAAAGATGGTTATCAGTACTCTTTCTATTTTTTATTTTGGGAACATGAACATATACTGATATATTTATACTGAATCTGTTCAGAGAGAAAGATAAATGGGAATTTCAAGTGCACAATTAAGGTGGTACATTAAATATATATGTGATAAACATGTACACCCAAACCTGTCCACCTATGCATCGGGTACCTGTCTAGTGGTGTGTTCTCTATGGGTTCCTGGTGACATGTTACATTAGAATAGCTCTTTATACTTTCTGAGATAGTTTTATATCTCTTACATCATCAAATGATAAAATAATTGCTATCATTAAATTAGTGCTAGACATTGTATTAAGTACTTTGCATATAATATTTCACTTACTACTCATACTATATTGGGAAAATAATACAATTATTCGCCATTTATAAGTAGGGAAACTGAGATTTAGAAGAGTCAGTTACTTGCCCAAAGTTTCACAGCTGGCATTTAGTGGTCAGTATTTGAGCCTGTGGGGGCTAAAAAAATGAATACTTTTCCTTCCACCTTCTAAGTTCTTCTAGTTGGGCTAGTAATCAGACTAACAGAGACAGATTAACAGAAGAAAATAAAATTTTATTATAATACATGCACATGGGGAATTCACATATGCATGAAAATTCCAAAGGCAGTGAAGCAACATTAGGTGTATGACATTTTGGACAAAGAAGAAAAGGGGGATAAGAGGGTCTTAGATTTCAAAAGTGAGATTGGGCAATTTACAGGTGGTTGAGGAAGAACTGAACACACGTGGCAGGCAAATTCTTGCTTGGCAACTCAGAAACAAGGGGACATTGTAGGTGTCTAGCTAACAGGCTCCTGCCTGAAGCCTTCCTGTGTACCATAATTAATTCAGATTAGGCTAAGGCTGCATCCTAGGATCTCCTTCGTGAAGCAGATTTTTCTATCTGAACCTCTTGGGCAGGAATGGGGTGGGGTGGGGGCAAAGTTCTTTCTGAGTCTTTTTTTTCTCAGTAACAGGCTTAAAATCAATTCCAAAAGGCAGCTTCAAGGTGGTAAAACTGGTTCCCTTCAAGCCCAAGGTCACACTTTTATTTTATTTTTAATATTTTAAAATTTATTTCTAGAGAGAGGGGAAGAGAGGGAGAGAGGGAAACATCAGTGTGTAGTTGCCTCTCACTTGGCCCCCACAACCCAGGCATGTGCCCGGACTGGGAATTGAATGAGTGACCCTTTGGTTCTCAGGCTGGCACTCAATCCACTGAGCCACACCAGCCAGGGCAATTTTATTTTATTTTTTTGTTATCTCCCTAGAGTTTGCTCCAGTTGTAGTAGCTTGTTCAGTTGAACTATGTTAATGAGTAAAGTGTCTAAATATTACAACAATAACAACAAAAACTAAAGCAATTCATTATTACTTTTTAAAATTTTTTATGTTATTCTTTAATTTTTTAAAAATTCTCACCCAAGGATATGTTTGTTTATTTTAGAAAGAGAGGAAAGGAGAGAGTGAAACATCATTGTGAGCAAGAAACATCTATTGGTTGCCTCCTGTACTTGGCATGACTGAGGATTGAACCCACAACCTAGGTATGTGCCCTGACAGGGAATGGAACCCACAACCTTTTGGTGAACAGGATGACACTCCAACCAACTGTGCCACCTGGCCAGGGCCATTTTTTATAGTATTCTTTAAATGGGTACATCTCAACATTGGGGGTTGTTAGAGGCAGAATTTCCAGATAGACCCCAAGATTTTCTAGCCCATAGTGTATTCACTTCCTTCTAGTTATTCAGTTCAACTGTGAATCTTGGTGCTGCTGTGAAGAGATTTTGCAGTTGTAATTAAAGTCCCAACTCAGTTGACTTTAAGATAGGGAGATTATCTGGTAGATCTGACCTAGTCACATGAGCCCTTTAATAGCAGAGTTTTCTCTGGCTGGTGGGGAAGAGGAAGTCAGAGAAATGCATTCTGGCTTGCCTGAAAGAAAGCTGACTTCTACTGTGAAGTGTGGAATGTAGCCTCTAAGAACTGAGAGTGGCCCCCTGTTCATAGTAAGGAAATAGATACCTCAGTCCTATGGCCGCAGGGAACTGAATTCTGCCAACAACCTGAATGGACTGGGAAAAGGACCCTTAGCTTCATATGAGAATGTAGCCTGGCCAGCAACTTTTTTTTTTAAAGATTTACTTAATTATTTTTTAGAGAGAGGGGAAGGGAAGGAGAAAGAGGGAGAGAAACATCAATGTGTGGTTGTGTCTCGTGCGCCACATGTTGGGGACCTGGCCGACAACCCAGGCTTGTGCCCTGACTGGGAATTGAACTGGCGTCCTTTTGGTTTATAGGCCGGTGCTCAGTCCACTGAGCCACACCAGCCAGGGTGGCTGGTACCTTCATTTCAGCCTTGTGAGGTCCTTAGCAGAGCCCAGCTACACTGTATTCAGACTTCTGATTTACATAACTGTGAGCTAAGAACTTTTTTAAAAGCCACTGATTTGTTATAAAGGAACAAAAATATCCCTATCTTTCCTCTGCCACTTAAGAACCATAGATCTAGGTAGGCCATGGTCAAACAAGTTTACATACATCAACAGGTGCTATTTGCTTTCTGAAGTCCTGGAATACATTTGAGAATAAATGTAACACTGGAGTGAACATTAAAGTGTAATGCAATAGAAGAGAAAGCCAGTGAGTTCAGAAAAAATAACATTCATTTAATATGAAAGAAGTATCTTGCTTCACATACACTCATATGTATACACTGCACTCAAAATTCAATTCCATTTGTAAAATAGTCTCCAGAGTTTCTGCAATCCTGCTACTATCCATGTGACACTAGAGACGGTCTGTTCCTCTGCTTCTGTGGTCTGTTACCATTGAGTGAATCTGCTTGCCTTTAGAATTTGGGCTGTTTCAATGTTAATCTTACTACTGACCTTCCAGTATTGTTATCTGGCTTCACTGTGATTGCCATCCCTCCCTCCCTCCCTTCCTTCTTTCCCCTTCCTTCTTTATTACGGATGTCCCAGGCATTGTGCTATGTAGTGGGTTAACAGTGATATGGCCTAGTCCCTCTGGGTTGGGTTTTTCATCCCTGTCATCTGAACACTTGATCTGAGCTCTAACTTGTAAGACTTGTGTGCTCAGAATCTGACACATATGACCAGATCATATGGGGATGGGACTCCCAGCAGTCATTGCCCAGCCCCTGAATAACTAAATCCCTAGCTTTTCATGCATGACCTTTCCCTATGTTTCTCATCTTTGAAACTTAAATTTCTGAAAGTCAGCTTTCTCCAGCCTACCTTGACCACAGTCTTTCTCTATTCCCTGGGTTGTGCTAAGTTATGGACTTGCCATGCCAGATCTTTTTACCTACTTTAGTCACTGTGTCCACCCGAGTCACGTTGGCTGGCTGTTGTGTTTGGCCAATACACAATTCTTAAATCTGGCTTGCCCATATGTATCTCGAAGTTGAGAAATAGACATAATTTTAGTTTTTCAAATTTTCTAACAAATTTTCTATTTTGTCAAGAGTAGATAACTTGTTTAAAAACTAATCATGGATCTGGCCTCAGTCTTGGGCAAAAGTCTGAAAGTAATGACATAAGAAGAGGGATAGGGGATGAAAAGGGAATAATTTTTTACTTCTTTTTTAAAAATTGTTGTTCAATTACAGTTGTCTCCATTTTTCCCCCATTACTCTCCCTGCCCCACCCCCACCTCCCACATTCAATCCACCCCCCATGGTCTTTGTCCATGGATGCTTTATACATGTTCCTTGGGAATAAATATTTATTCTATATGATGATATGGCTGGCATCTCATATGTTATCTCAATTATTCAATTCTCGAACCTTCCCCCACCGTTTTATAGGTAGGTGCTGAAGCATAGTAGCAGGGTCAGAATTGGAACTTAGGTGAACCTCGCCCTTAAATGCATACTTTTACCAGTATACTGTTCAAAAATGCATACTTTCATCTCTGTTTTTGCTTTTGGAGGCTGCAGAATGTCTAAGCTAGGAGTTAGAATTAACAGAGCTCGTCTACCAGATACAACTTCAGACTGAAGAAAACGTCTAGGTTGACTATACATAATTTAAGTTCTGGTATTCTGAAAAGAAACCCTGAGGCACATTCAAGCAGCTCCTCTCATCATTTTTTGCTCCTCTTGAGGATTACATGACTGGGTACCCTGACTGTGGTCAATCCAGGATTCTGACGTGGGCATATGAAGGGTTGGCATTAGCGTACTAAGTTTAGTAGACAGAGTTAGGATGCTAATTAAATGTGGCCTGAATCTGATGATTGGTGTATTTCACTAATTTTGGAAAATTCTCCATCATTACCTATTAGATAATTTCTCTGTATTATTCTCTTTAATAGTTCCTTCTAAAACTCCTATTAGGTGCACATTGGTCTTTCTCCTTATGTCCTCCATATGTCTTAGCCTATCTTTCATATTTTCCCTTGTATGTTTTACGAGATTTCTTTGTGAGTACACAGTCTTAGGAACTTTCTCTTTGGAGATTCTTTGAGACCTGGATTTGAAGTGAATTCTTCCAAAGGAGAGTTGCATTTACTCCTGCTAGTCACCTGGGAATATTGTCCATCCAGAACTACTTTAAGCTAAATTTCTGGTTTGACGCATTTGGTTAGACAGGTAAGAATCCTGGCCCCAGATCTGCCTGACTACAGATTTAGAGTTATAATGTATAAAAGGGATTTTTTTCCTCTTTTTTTCCTATTTTACCCAGAGCCAAACCCAACAAACCCATGTCTCTACCATCTGCCTCTGGGCAGTGGTTCTCTGCCCCCATTTATCTGTTAAGAGTATCATCTTTTGGGGACTTTCAGCAGAGAAGGAGGGGGATGGTGGCGCCTGATCAAGCTTCTAATCTTGCCTAGGCCCCAGGATTTGTCTCTTTTGTCCCTTGTACTTGGCCCATTAAAACTACTTTCTAGAGTTACTGTGAACCAGTAGCTATCCCAAGGGAAATACCAGTTTCATAGCTTCCTTTTTATCTGGATTAGTGCGGACATTTGCAATCATCTCAACCATCAGCTTTGCATTTAAAAGGATATATTCTATCTATCTTATCTATCTATCATTTTAATATGGGCTACACTGAAGGTTCTTCAGCCATTTCTTTGGCCATATTACCTCAATTCAATTCTATTCTAAAGAAAGATAGGAATTTGGGTAGGTGGATTAATTTATGTTGGAATTGTCATAGAAGCAGTCTTTCAGGCAAAAAGGAGAACTAACTGTACAGAAGCTCTGCTTTTGGCTTTATATTGATTAAGCCATTACACGGTTGTAGCAGTGGATATGTTGTTACCAGATTTATACTGTCTTTGAAAAAATACGGATGTTTGAGGTCCTGGATTAGGTAGTATGCCATAACTGTGTCTACCAACAGCAGGTCCTGAAGAGGATACTTTTCTGGAGCAGAAATTTGCAGAAAGTGGATCAAGCACTGTTTGCATGGCAGGTGAGAATCTCCTCTTCCCAGAAGTGTACAAGGATATCTAGTCTGCCTAGGAAGTATGGAGATTCAATCTGTTCAAAACTGAACTGCTTTATTACTGAGGAGCCATAACCCTTTTCTAAGGAGTCATTGATTTCTTTGAGCCCTGAGTCTTCCTTCTTTGGGTTGGTGGGCAGCTATTCAACATTCATCATTTTGGTTGAGGAATGAAAGTCAACAAGGCTAGTAACAGAAACCCATTTCTCCTGGTCATATACCATATGTGGGAAACTTGAAATTCAAGCCATATTTCTTTTTTTTAAATTATTGTTGTTCAAGTACCGTTTTCTGCCTTTCCCCCCACCCCTCCCCACCACTCAATCCCTCCCCACCTCCTTCCCCTGTTTCCACCCCCTTGTTATTGTTCATGTGTCCTTTATAATTGTTCCCGTAAACCCTTTACTCTTTTCCCCCATTATTCTATCCCCTCTCCCCCCTGGTCACTGTCAGCCTGTTCTCAATTTCAATGTCTTTGGTTATATTTTGCTTGCCAAGCCATATTTCATTCTAGCCCTAGGAAAGACTCTGGACACTGTCAATCTCTGAGGATGCTCATTGTATATCCAAAAGTCATTCTGTAGATCAAAGGTTAGATGGCAAGAAGTGATTAACTAGTAATACTGTAAGTTCATGCTTGCCCTGTAGTAAGGATTGTGATGGCAGTGGAAGGTGTTTATGAAGTTAGAGAGGAAGAGTTGTGTTATGGACCTGTGTAGTGAGAGAAGTAGGAGAATTTGTTTTTAGACTCAAATCCACGAGTGGCTTTTCCCAACAAAATATATTTGAAATGCACCTCCCATTGTCTTATCTTGAAGAATAGATTTAAAAAAGTAAGAGACTCCAGCTGTTTCAGAGAACACAGAAGCAGAATGCTGGTTAGACCAGTAATTCTCATCCTGAATTCCTCACCCCATCTACAAACTTGGGTCTTGCTAAAATCTCAGGTATCCTGAGCACATACTACTTGAAAAAGCTCTCCACTTACCTCCTAACTGGCCCTTCTTTTAGAAGCATCAGATTAGACGTTTACTGACAGTATTGCCAATTTCAATTAACAAGTACAGTAGGTAGTCAGCTGTTTTCAGAACACATTGGAAGGAACTACAGCTTAATGTAGAAATCAGTTACTTCTCGACACTTATAGCAAGTGCATCGGATTCCTGATAAGCACTCTGAAGCAAGGATTGGATTTTCGAGGTCAGTTAGCATGGGATAATAACCACTTGGGAGACAGACAATGATCTCCAGAACTGGGAAGGAAAATGTGCACAGGGCTAGTTCCTTAGAAAGGGGGATATGAGGGCTCTTCTACTCAAGATGGCTGCATAGGCAGACATGGCTCACCTCTTCGCACAACCACATCAAAATTACAGCTAAAATATAGAACAGCCATTACTCAGGACCATCAGAAATCGAGTTGAATAGAAGTCTGATAACCATGGAATTAAAGAAACCACATCCAACCAGACTAGTAGGAGGGACAGAGACATGGAATGGGCTGGTCTGAAACTGACTTGTGGTGGACAAAAATCCTGGAGGGATTATCTCCAAAGTGAGGAGTGCCAGCCCCACACCAGGCCCCTCAGCCCAGGGTTCCAGTGCCAGGAAGTCCCCACAACTTCTGGCTGCTGGAAGGGATTGAGTTGGTGGAAAAAAGTTCTGGAGCCCCAAGCAGTTCTTCTTGAAGAACCCACACACGACTCACCTACTCAGACTTGTTCCTTTTGAGCTCCAGCACCAGGGTAGCAGCTTGAAAAGCACCAGTGGTATGCAGGGAGAAATTGAAGTGTTTGGTATCCAGGTGAGCAGAGGCCATTGTACCATTTCTAAACACTCTCCCCAACAGAGCCGGCAAGCTGGTGCCATGTTTGAGACTCCGAGAACCTGGATAACACTGTTTGACTCACTTTTGTGATCCCCAGAGACTCCGCCCCACCCAGCTTACAGGCTCACCCATGCTGCTGTTCCATATGAATGGCTGGTCTGGGCTCATCCTGTACAACTTCCTAAATCCTCTCAAAAAGCAACAGCTGTCCTTAGTGAGCCCCAGGCCCTGCACTAGCAGCAACCAGCCTAGCTTCACAGTTTCGCTTTGCCTGGGAATCTCCAAGCCCAGCATAAGCAGAAGCCATCTCAGATTGTTGTATAGCTTAGGCAGGTGGCCCAGAGAAAAACACAGGTGAGGGCTGACCTTGGCCTGTACCACATGGCAAACCTCAGGGCCAGCACACCCAGTGGATAGCTGCAGACCAGGTTGGTGCACCACCATCCTGCCCGTGCACCCGTGATCCTCCACAGAGGGTGGAGGCTGGTGGTCAGTGGTCATAGCCAGTCCTTGCAGCTGACCGGCCTGGGTAAATCCCTCCTATCGACCTGCCAACAGCAACCAAGGGTCAACTACAAGAGGAGGGTATACTCAGCTCACATGAAAGGTGCACCTCAAGTACCCAGCTTGGGTGATAGGGGAGGCTGTGCCACTGGACCCTACAGGACACCTACTACATGAGGCCACACTATCAAGACACGGGGTCAAAGCAGCTCTACCTAATACATAGAAACAAACACAGGGAGGCTGCCAAAAATGAGGAAACAAAGAAACATGACCCAAATGAAAGAACAAATCAAAACTCTGCAAAAAAAGCTAAATGAAATGGAGATAAGCAATCTGCCAGATGCAGAGTTCAAAACACTGGTTGTTAGGATGCTCGAGGAACTTAGTGAGGACTTCAGCAGCATAAAAAAGGTCCAGTCAGAAATGGAGGATACACTAACTGAAATAAGGGACAATTTACAGGGAAACAACAGTAGACTGGATGAAGCTGAGAATCAAATCAATGATTTGGAACATAAGGAAGCAAAAGACAACCACACAGAACAATAAGAAGAAAAAAGCATCCAAAAAAAAAAAACAAGGATAGTAAAAGCAGCCTCTGGGTCAACTTCAAGATGTCCAACATTTGCATCATAGGGGTGCCAGAAGGAGAAGAGAAAGAGCAAGAAATTGAAAACTTATTTGAAAAAATAATGAAAGAAAACTTCCCTAATTTGGTGAAGGATATTGACATGCAAGTCCAGGAAGCACAGAGAGTCCCAAACAAGATGGATGCAAAGAAGCCTGCTCCAACACACATCATAATTAAAGTGCCAAAGGTTAAAAAGGGAAAGAGAGAATCTTAAAAGTAACAAGAGAAAGGAAGTTAGTTACCTATAGGGGATTTCCCATAAGACTGTCAGCTGACTTCTCAAAAGAAACTTCGCAGGCTAGAAGGGATTGGCAAGAAATATTCAAAGTCATGAAAAGCAGGGACCTACAGCCAAGATTGCTCTACCCAGCAAAGCTAACATTTAGAATTGCAGGGCAGATAAAGAGCTTCCCAGACAAGAAAAAACTAAAGGAGTTCATCATAGCCAAACCATTGTTATATGAAATCTAAAGGGACTCATTTTAGAAAAAAGAAGGAGATTAAAGCTATGAACAATAAAATGGCAATAAATAAATATCAACAATTGAATCTAAAAAGACACTAAGCAAAGCAGAAGAACTGAGACAGAATCATGGATATGGAGAGTGTTTTGATGGTTGCAGAGGGGAGAGGGGTGTAGAGGCATGGGTGAAGAGGTGAGGGGATTAAGAAGTACAAATAGGTAGTTACAGAATAGCCATGGGGATGTGAAGTACAGTATAGGAAATGGAGTGGCTAAAGAGCTTATACTTATGACCCATGGACATGAACAGTGGTGTGGGAATTGCCTGTGGGAGTGGGGTATGCTGGGTGAAGTAGAACAAAGGAGGAAAAATCAGGACAATTGTAACAGCATAATCAATAAAATATAATAAAAAAGAAAGGAGGATATGAGGATTGATATTAAGACTCACTGTGGAGGCTTATAGTTTGTTTTATCTACATATATACAGTAAGTAAATAAGCAATGTGTGTGTGTGTGTGTGTACGAGTAGGTGAATAACTCTTGTTATTAGAATTCATTCTCAGTTATTCTCAATTAGATAGTTTTGCTGTCTTCATAAAGTCCCAAGTTAAAGTATTCCACATACTGTTATGGGTGCATTTCCTGCTGACCACATTCAAGATCCTAACACTGAAAGCAAACAGAGCTATGTAAGAAGCATGTCTCAGTGCAATGGCTTTTCAAACTATATACTCACCTAGGGCGCCTGCTAAAATATAGATCCTGTTGAATTCTGATCTGGAGAAGCCCTGAAATCAGCGTTTTAAGAAGCTTCCCCCAGGTAACTGATACAAGTGATCCTTAGATAACACTTCAAGCAAGGTTTGTTTGAGGGAGCTTCATATTCTAGTTCCATACTGTAAGGATTGCCATTTGGCCATAAGATTGAAGATTTCAGCCATAAATACTCAGAGACACCTATAGAAAAAAAATGCCTTCTTTCCTCAAAGTGACTGTGAAATTAGGGAGAGGAGGTCCAACAGGGGCACTATTAAAATATAAATATAAGGATCTTAAAATATTTGTAAATGCTTGATGGAAATTAGTGTGTGTGGGGTGCCTTTGAAGATGTGTATTAAATTAGAAGGAGGTAAGGAAATGCAGCCCTACGTTTCATAAAAAGAGAGAGAGGAGAAGAGAAAAACATGGGATTACCAGAATCAGGGATAGAAAGTTTTACAGGAAGTCCTCACTTAAGGTCGGTGATAACTTCTGTGACTTTTTTTTGTTTTTATTTATTTTATTTATTTTTAACTGTTCAAGTACAGTTTTCTGCCTTTTCCCCCCAGCCCTCTCCACCTCCCTCCCGCCTCCCCCCACCCCAGTTATTGTCCATGTGTCCTCTATAATTGCTCCTGCAAACCCTTCGCCCTTTTCCTCTGAAATTCCTTCCTCTCTCCTCTCTGGTCAGCGTCAGCCTGCTCTCAATTTCAGTGTCTTTGGTTATACTTTGCTTATTTGTTTGTTTTGTCGATTAGGTTCCTGTTGAAGGTGAGATCAGAAGCAACCTAGGTGCCCATCAGTAAATGAATGGATTAAAAAGCTGTGGTACATTTACACAATGGAATTCTATGCAGCAGAAAGAAAAAAGGAGCTCCTACCCTTTGCGACAGCATGGATGAAACTGGAACGAAGCCAGGTGGTGAAAAACTTCTGTGACTTTTCAGTGAAACAACTTTTAATGAAACCAGTTTTACTACAGGCTACTTGATATAAACAAGAGTTAATTTGTTAAGGCATCTCATCAATGTTATAATGAAAGGATGTTGAAGGAGATGATGTTATTTGAGGCGTGCTGTACAGGGTAGAAGCTGGAAAGTACAGCAGCCAGGGAGAGTCTGGAAAGAGGCACTAGAGGGAAACTGCAGACCATTCAGCATGCTCTAATCCTGGGGGCAGGAACCAGGAGCAGGGCCTCTGTCACAAGCTGGGAGAAGGAGATAGAAACAGGACATCCTGGGAGCAGTCAGAGGGAATCCAGCCAAATGTGTGATGAAAGGTAGTCAGGAAGTTAGTGCTGTTTCAATCCGAAGCCAAAAACCACGTTTGTTGAAGGCCAGATAACAAAGGACTCTGCCCCTTGAAAGACCAAAAAGGAAATTCAAGCTTATATTGTAATCCTGACTGGAAGGTGGAAGTAGGGCTAGTGACTGTTCCTCCTCTGTATTACAGAGAGTGTTAGCAGTGAATACTGCAAAGACCTAGTTAGTAGTTTAACCTGTGCAAGGTTGAACAATACTTTGCCATCACTACAAATGTAAATAGTTGTTCCCCCCAATTTTCCCCTCAGTGTTTTAAAGTTACTTGCATCTGGAATAGGCCAGGAGCTGGTCAGTAGAGAAAAAAAGAGAAGCCTAGTTGTATGGTATCTAGGTCCATTTCATCCCATCTACAATCTTAATAGAGCTTTAAGTTAAAGAACAAGGTGCTTACCCTTTAAATCCTGAAAATTGGAAAAATGTTAGGAAAACTTCCTCCTTCCAGTTCTAGTTTACAGTGGGGACTACTTCAACAGTCCTCCTTAGTCTGGGGCCAAAACAACAACTAGCCTCCTGGCTGTCTGTAGCTTTAGACTATGTTCCTACATAAGTGTTTGTTGATCAGCTACTTTTGAGCCCTGGCTTCCTTGATCTGATTGTGCTTGCACCTAGGTGCTTTCTTGCTTTCAGTCTATGGTTTATCAAATATTCAGGCCCCTGTTCTTTTGGAAAGGAGAATGGTCCTGGCCCATAAATGCCCTGTGTGCACCTAGGTAAATGAGGTGAAAGGAGTTGAGAGGGCCCTTTAACAGGACACCGTTGACAAAGCAGGGTGCAGATTAGGGGAATGCATGTCCCAGACCCTGCTCAGGTTAGGCCTTCACATCTCTCTATGGCCAGAGACCTCCAAATTGTGGTTAGGCATTCCTGCCTAAGATAAAGGCGTCAGGGTTCAGGCTAACAAGTGCATTATTTGTTGTAGAATGACAACCACACATGTCCTCTATTTTCAGGGTCTCTCAGCTATCTCTCTTCTAATCCCAGAAATATCTCCAAGTTTTTTGGTCTGTACTGGCTGAGCTGTCCTCAGGACTTTTTAGCTAAGCAGCTGTTGATAAGAATGTGATGGTGTAATGAAGGCATCTAGGGAAGCTACTCTGGGGATAAATTGTCCTTGGTCCCAGGATCGAGTTCTGTCTAAAAAAGGTAGAAAATTTTAGGTAGTTCATTGAACTTTGTGTCTACTACTAGGCTCTGAAATGTTGCTGCATGCCGATAGTAAATTTATCCCCACAAAATAGGACTAGCTGAAATTATATAAAGCTCCTAAAGAGATTTATTAACCCACATATAATGGTTTTATAAAAATTACTACAGGAAGTGTATCTTTGAACAGGTTGAGGTAATTGTCAGGACAGTCATGTTTTTTATACTCTTGGTGATGATATTTCGTCTAAATTAGTAAGACAATTCTTATGTTCTTATAAGGTAATGCTATATCATACTATAAAAGAGAACTATATATAGTTATGGTATGACAAAAATGTTAATGGAAACTTGTATTTTTATATTACTTGTAGGGTTTATTCATTCATTTTTTTCCACAGATACTAAACTGAATAAGATATGGTTTATTTTTTTTTGTTTTTTTTAAAGATTTTATTTTTATTTATTTTTAGAGAGAGGGGAAGGGAGGGATAAAGAGAGGGAGAGAAACAGCAATGTATGGTTGCCTCTCACATGGCCCTCACGGGGACCTGGCCCGCAACCCAGGCATGTGCCCTGATTGGGAATCGAACCGGGACCGCTTGGTTCCCAGCCCACGGGCCAGGGACACCAGCCAGGGCTGAATAAGATATGGTTTATTCCCTCAATGACCTTACAATTTAGAAAGGAGGACAGATATGCTACAAACGTGTTGAAATACAGCCTAGTGTTAGAGATATATGGTACTGGTAGTTCTCAACATTGGATGCACATCAGAATCACTCGGAGAGCTTTGAAAAGTCCTGATGCCCAGGTGACTACTATGGCCTGGAAAGAGAAGGAAGCTCCATAGCTGAATTTTGAAGAATGAGTAGCTCACCGGGATGAAAAGAGGAGGAAGGGCATTATAGGCAGAGGAATAGCACTTGCAAAGGCACAGATGGGGTCTGTGAAAGATGTGTTTGGGGAAGTAGCAAGAGCCAGAACTTAAAGATCCTAAAGAGGTACTTGTACTTTATTATGTATGGAGCCACAGAAGGGTTCTAAGCAGGAGACTGCCGTGATCATGATCAGCTTTTTGGTTTTAAAAGCTCATTCTGGCCCAGCTGGTGTAGCTCAGTGGATGAGCGCGGGCTGGGAACCAGAGGGTCCCGGTTCAATTCCCAGTTGGGGCACATGCCTGGGTTGCAGGCCAGGTCCCCAGTGAGGGCCATGTGAGAGGCAACCATACATTGTTCTTTCTCCCTCCCTCTCCTCTCTCTGAAAATAAATAAATAAAATCTTAAAAAAAAAAGCTCATTCTGGTGGCAGTATAAAGGAAGGAATAGAGGACTCTAAACTGAGTCAGAGAGATCCCTTAGGAGGTTATTATAGAAATGCAGATTAGGTTGCAGGCCAGGTCCCGTGAGGGCCATGTGAGAGGCAACCATACATTGCTGTTTCTCTCCTTCTCTGTCTCCCTCCCTTCCCCTCTCTCTAAAAATAAATAAAATCTTAAAAAAAAAAAGAAATGCAGATGAGTAGTCCTCTGTCTGAACCAAGGCAATGGCAATGGGGGTGAAGGGGAAAAATGGATATGAGAAATATTCAGGAGGCAAAATTAGCTTGGAGCATGGAGGGAGAGGACACATGGGAAAAGGACTGGAGTTTCTTGTTTGAGTGACTAGGAGGATAGAATCGTTGACAGAAACAGAAGTCAGAAAGGGAAGTCAGTTTTGGGAGGCATGTGTTTGATTTTAGTGTGTTTGATTTTCAATGTAAGGTGATGGATAATCAGGAACAAATCACTAGGATGCACTTGAATATACAGAACTGTGCATTTGAAAAGTAATTAGCACAGGCGATAGAAGGTTTAGATTTGTGCTCATCAAAATGATAGGAACTATGGGAGTAAATGGAATCTCTGAAGTTTGAAATTTTGTTTCTTCCTCTTTTACTCACCTTTCCTGACAGCCCTCTAGTGACAGCAAGTACATACTACATTTAAAAGTGCCTCAGCTGAGTTCATGTGATCATGAAATGGATCTTCAGAATCCTGGTGTAGTAAAAATATTATTACATTAATAATATTTCAGTATTACTATGTGGCAGCACATCTATGCAGCAAGGGTAGCAGGTTGCACCTAAATTTATTATTCATCATATTCAGGGAGTGTCGAGAGGACTTGAAGTTGACCTGTTTTATTCTAAAACAGTGGTTGCCAACCTTGGCTACACATCAGAATCACCTAGAGATTTAAAAAAAATCCTGCTGCCCACAATGCATCCCGGACCAATTAATCAGAACCTCTGAGGGTGGGACCAAGTTAGTCGTTAATAATTATGAAATTTCTTCAGGTAATTATTTGTGCAGCTAAATTTGAGAACTACTGCTATAGACAATGAGAGCCTAGAGATGTACAGGGTTGAGTCAAGGCTTATATGCCAGGGGACAGGGGACAAGTGATTCTGGGGGCAGCATGTGTCTGTTAATCAAATCGTCCTTGGGTTTCGCCCCCAGGGAGTCATGCCTAAGGCCATACCTGAGTTGCCATACCCAAGACTTAGGCTTAGTACTTACAAGAGAGTAAAAGCTAAAATAATGGTGCCCTCTGAAACTCAGTAAGATAGCTACTGTGTTGAGTAAGGCAATTTTGTTTTTATTTTTTTAAAAAAAATATTTATTTATTTTTAGAGAGGAGGAAGGGGCACTAAAGAGAGGGAGAGAAACATCGATGTGCGTGAGAAACATCGATCAGTTGCCTCTCATTCTCATCCCAACCAGGGACTGAACCTGCAACCCAGGCAAGTGCCCTGACCAGGAATTGAATCTGTGACCTTTTGCTTTGCAGAATGACGCCCAACCATCTGAGCCACACTGGTCAGGACAAAGAAATTTCACAAGGCTGAGTTGAGCACGGTGAGTCAACAGCTTTGACATTGTCAACAACATTGGCCTTACTGGTGATGGTGATTTCTTCATTCGGCAAAATTTTATTGAGGGCCTGTATTATGTGCCAGGAAGTAGTCTAGTTGCTAAGGATACAGTGGCAAACAGGATGGACAGGTTGTTTCTCTTTTGGATCATGGATTCTAGTGGTTTTGGTGGTGGAGATGGGCAAACCAAACAATGTCAGGTAGTGAGAAGTGCTGTGCAGAGTATTTTTTTTCTCAGTGACTTCAGACAATGAAGATTTATTTCTTGCTCATGTTCTATGTTCCATTATATGTGAGTCAGCTGGAGGACTCTGTTCACATTACTACTTAGAGACTCAAGGTGATAGAGCAGCTATTGTCAAAAATTAGAATACATCAAAGCTTCTGTGCAGTGTATGAAATAGAATGATGTGATAGAGAATGAGTGGGTGCCTATTTGGAGGGGTAGGTGAGGGATGGTTGCTCTCTGCAGAGGGGACATTTAAGGTAAGGTATGAATGACAAGAAGGAGGCACTCTTGTGAAATGCCATAAGAAGAGCACTCTAGGCAAGAGGAACAGCAAATAGAATGACCCAAAGGTAAGCCTGCCATGTTTGAGGGGAAGAAAGGGGGCCAGTATGGCTGGATCAGATTTTTTTTGACTACTTTGATTGAGGAGAGAGTGACACAAGATGAGGTTCTGGAGATAGAGGCCAGATCATGTACAATCTAGTAATGTAAGTCATTGTAAAGAATCTGAATTTTAATATAAGTATAATCTAAGTAACTAATTGGTTTTAAGCAGGAAAATGATAAAACCTAATTTGTATTTTAAAGGATCATTCTTACTATTATAGTGGAAAATGGATTGAATTGAAGAATAGAAACAGAGAGACCAGTCTGTAGGGCACAAGTAAGATATGGTGGTAGTTTGGGCCAGAGTGATAATAATGGACTTGGAAAGAGGTTGGCATATTTGAGATATGTTTTGGAGGTTGAACCCATAGTACTTATAGATAAATTGGATGGATGGTGAGGGACAGAGAAGCACCAAGATGATGGCGATAGAGGCAGCAATATTGGCCGTGGCATCGTTGAAGGCAGTAGCTCTGCTGGCACTGGTACCTGCAATGTATTTGATAACCAGCATTGGTGCCTTTAGCTCAGACATCAGTTCATGTGGCCTTCATGGGCATTGTTGGCATGCTAGCTGCTCTTGGTGATAATAGGAAGGGGAGACATCATTATTGGATGAAAATGGCAGACACCACATGGCAGTAAAGGAGACACATTTATAGAGCATATGTGAGAAAGCTCTGCGGACTTATTGCCAGAAATATTTGGGAAACATTTAAGGATTATTTCTAACTTCTGCAGAACAGATGGGAATGGAGTCAGAGCTATACCATTTTGTGATTGTGATTGTGATCCCACTTATCCATAAGCTGCTTTGACAAAAGTAGTCTGGATTACTCTTACAAGAAGTCCACTAAAAAAAAAAAGAAAAAAGAAGTCCCAATCAAAGCTATAGTAAATTAAATGTTATCAAATATATATTTTAAAGATTGTATTTATTTATTTTTAGAGAAAGGAAGAGAGGGAGAAAGAGAGAGAGAGAAACATCAATGTGTGAGAGACAGGTAATTACCTGTCAATTACCCTGACAGGTAGTTGAGCTGGTGACCTTTTGGTTTATGGGACGATGCCCAACCCATTGAGCCACATCAGTCAGGGTTCAAATATATATTAAAAAAATTTCCTTACCAAATATGTAAACATTAATATTTTTATGTTCGAAATATACACATAAGAAATATTCAGACACATGCTTATAAACATTCAAACAATACAGAAGTTAAATTTTATAATTGTTAGTCTTCCTGAAGCTGCTCCCCAGTCACTTTCCCTTACAAGAGATAACCATAACGAACAGCGCAATGAGATTTCTTCAGAATATCTTTTAATGCATTTATAGATATAGGTTTTCCCTGCTCTCCAAAAGTAGAGTGTTCCTATGAAATCTTTCCTAAGCCAAAATGGCATAAAGTGAAGACCTACCTTAGTACAGTGATGGCTTTTTTTTATAAAAGTGAAAATCCTCTTTGGATTTCTTTTGGTTAGTGAAAACGGGTAGAAATGTAGGTCCTTTGTAAAAGGAAAGTGTACCACTTTGCTTTTGTATCCCTTACTTTCCAAAAGTTTATGTTGCAAAGTGTACATTAACTTTTGGAAAGTGAGGGACACCTGTATAAACGAGGGGGGATCCAAAAAACTAGGAATTTATTTATAAAAAATTGTGTATGTTTTCTTACATGTTTAGACTTAAGTCACCTTCAAAGTACTCTCCATTTTATGCAGCACACCTATAGAGACGTTTTTTTCCTCTGCTCCAAATAGTTTTTGAACTCATCAATTTTGATGTCTTTTTGTGCTTCTGCCATTTTTTGTTTTACCTCTTCCACAGCTGCAAAATGTTTCCCTTTGAGGACTTTTTTTCATCTGCGGAAACAAACAAAAGTCATTTGGGGCAAGATTGGGTGAATAGGGAGGGTAGGAGGGGTTCACACTGTTTTTGATAAAAAACTGCTGAACACTCAGTATTATGTGGTCAGATGAGCTCATAAATCACCCATCATGAAATGGACAAGTGGGTTTAGTCTTCAAAAAAAAAAAAAAATTCCCTGAAGCCGAACGCAGCCTCTCACAACAACACCAGCTAGTGCACGATACCGATGGGTTCCTAGAACACTCACCCAGCAGGGGAAGCCTATATCTACAAGGGACCTGCCTTCCAGAAGATAATTCTGGTTTTTTTTTTTGGATCCCCCCTCATATATGCTTTTTTTCTACACACACACATAGTTTTTCATAAATAAAATTATACCATGAGTATTGATCTACATGTTGCTTTTATTTTAATGTTACAAATCAGAAGCATTTTCCCATGTTGGTGTATCTTCTTTTTCAGGAGATGCATATATTCCATTGTATGAATATCTTGTAATATATTTAATCAGTCCCCTATTGATTAACATTTAGTTTTATTCTTTTTTTTTTAAAGGTACCCCTTGGGCACTCTTTTTTTTTTTTTGAAAGATTTTATTTATTTATTTTCAGAGAGAGGAGAAGGGAGGGAGAAAGAGCAGTGTATGGTTGCCTCTCACATGGCCCTCACTGGGGACCTGGCCCGCAACCCAGGCATGTGCCCTGACTGGGAATCGAACCAGGACCCTCTGGTTCCCAGCCCACGTTCAATCCACTGAGCTACACCAGCCGGGGCTCATTTAGTTTTATTCTTATAGCTATACCTTGAACACTTATGCATGTCTGTCTGAAGGCTAGCACTCTAGAAGAGGAATTACAGAGTAGAAAAATGCATTTAATATTTTGTTAGAAATATAACTAGATTGTCTTCTAAGAAGAATGTACCCAATTACACTCTTATAGTGTTTGAGACACTGTGTTTCTGTATACTATGACTAATACTGAATATCGTCAGTCTTTTTTATCTTTGCTAACGAGATAGGTTAAAATTGGTGTTTTACTAATTTTTAATTTGTTTTCCCCAAAATATTAGTGGGATTGAATATTTCTCATATGTTTCCTATTTGCATTATTCTTTTTAAAAAGATTTTATTATTTATTCTTAGGGGGAAAATAGGGAGAAAGATAGGGAGAGAAACATGGATGTTTGAGAGAACATCAATTGGTTGCCTCTCATGTGCCACCAACTGGGGACCTGTCCTGCAACCCAGACATGCACCCTGACCTGGAATTGAATTGGTGACCTTTCGGTCTGCAGATTGGCTCTCAATCCACTGAACCACGCCAGGGCTTTACTTGTATTCTTATATGAATTGTCTGTTGATATTCTTTACTCATTTTCCTGATAAGTTATTCATTTTCTTCTCATTGATTTGTAGGTGCTTTTCATGAATTTTAAGTATTCTTTCCTCCATAATAAAAAATTCCTTCCTACCCTGTTACTTCTCTTCTAAAAAATTTTTATTAAATCTATTGAGGTGACATTGGTTAATAAAATTATATAGGTTTCAAGTTTACAATTTTATAATATATCATCTGTATGTTACTTGTCTTTCAACATTATGTTATCCTTCATTGTCCAGAAGTTTAACTTTTTGATGTAATCAAATCTGTTAGTCTTCTGTACTTTTGGGCTAGGAGCTTCGCTAAGGAAGCCCCTCCCAATTAAAGATCACGTAAAAATATTCTACTGTATTTTATTTTAATACATACTTTTTCTTTTAAGTGTTTTTTTTATTTTTCTATTTTATTACTTAAACATTTTAAGTCATTTAATATATTACATAAAAATAGCATAGGCATAATAATAAAATAAACACCTGTCTACCCACTATCCCGCTTAAGAAACAGAATATTATCAATACCTTAGAAGGCCCCTGTGTACTTCTTAGTTGGGTCCCCTTCCCTCACCACAAGAGTTAATCACTATCATGTCTTTAAAAATAACATTTCTTTTTTTTCTTTTTTTCATTTTTAAAATATATTTTATTGATTACGCTATTACAGTTGTGCCAGTTTTTCCCCCTTTGCCCTCCCTCCACCTGATTCTCCCTTCCTTCCAATAATCCCCCACCCTTAGTTCATGTCCATGGGTTATGGTAAGTTCTTTGGTTTCTCCATTGCCTATACCATTCTTAACATCCCCCTGTCTATTTTGTACCTACCCAATTATGCTTCTTTTTAAAAAGATTTTATTTATTTATCTCTAGAGAGGGGAAGGGAGGGAGAAATAGAGGGAGAGAAACATCAACGTGTGGTTGTCTCTTGAGCACCCCCTACTGGAGATCTGGTCTGCAACCCGGGCATGTGCCCTAGATTGAAAATTTAACCAGTGACCCTTTGGTTTGCAGGCTGGCACTCAATGCACTGAGCCACACCAGCCAGGGCTAATTATGCTTCTTAATCCTTGCACCTTTTCCCCCATTCTCCCCCTTCCTCCTCCCAGCTGATAACCATCCAAATGATCTCCATATCTATAATTCTATTTCTGTTGTAATTGTTTGCTTAGTTTGTTTCTGGTTTTGTTTTTTTTTGGATTCAGTTGTTGATAGTTGTGAGTTTATTGTCAATTTAATGTTCACAGTTTTGATCATCTACTTTTTCTTTTTTTAAATTATTTTATATTGTTGTTCAATTACAGTTGTCTGCATTTACTCTCCCCCTATCCCATCCCAGGCAAACCCACTTCCCTCCCTTGCTTCCCCCCTCCCCCTTGGTTTTGTCCATATGTCCTCTACAGCAGTTCCTGAATACCCTTGTCCCCCTTCTCCCCTTCCCTCTCCCCTCTGGTTACTGCCAGAATGTTCTAAACTTCAATGTCTCTGGTTCTATTTTGTTTCTCTGGTTGTATATACAATTTGCTTGCTTACCTCACAAGCGTCTTGGCTGTGACTGATCTGAATTCCCCTGTAGCTGATCTGGCCTCGGTGCCTTCGCTCCTGAGTCCTCATACAAAACCTTTTAACATTTCATATAGTAGAGGCTGCATGATGATGTACTCCTTGAACTCGACCTTATCTGAGAAGCACTTTATCTGCCCTTCCATTCTAAATGAAAGTTTTGCTGGATAGATTATTCTTGGTTGTAGGCCCTTGCTTTTCATGATTTGAAATATCTCTCTCCAGCCCCTTCTTGCTTGGAAGGTCTCCTTTGAGAAGTCCGCTGACAGTCTTATGGGGATTCCTTTGTAGGTAACTGTCTCCTTTTCTCTTGCTGCTTGCAAGATTTTCTCCTTATTCTTAATCTTGGGTAATGTAATTATGATGTGCCTTGGTGTGTTCCTCTTTGGGTCCCGCTTCTTTGGGGTTCTCTGAGCTTCTTGGATTTCCAGGAAGCCTATTTCCTTTGCCAGATCTG
>PVJI01018490.1:0-11556 GCA_004026765.1 Micronycteris hirsuta | reverse complement strand
GGTCTTCCTCTTGTCCTTCTGGCAGCCTTATGATCTGGATGTTGGGTCGTTTACAAATGTCTCTGAGGTTCCTGAGTCCCTCCTCATTTTTTTGAATTCTTGTTTCTCCCTTCTGATCCACCCCATTGGTTTGAGACCCAGCTTCCTTTTTTTCCCAATTGGTTCCCTGTAAATCTTCCTCCATTATCTTTATCGTATTCTTCATTTGTTCAATTATTTGCATCCACCTTTCTTCCAGTTTTGTTAGCATTTTGATTACCAGCTTTTTAAACTGAGCATCTGATAGGCTGACTATGTTGTCATCCGTTAGTTGTAATTTGTTCTGATCTTTCATTTTGCCCATTTTCATTCTTTTTATCTCGGTGCACTTGTCGGCTCGCAGGTGCCGGCAACCTGGGTCGTTTTTTGGGTGATGTTTCCTCTGGGGGCGGGGCCTGGGAGGAAGCACTGGCGACTGCCGATCACCGCCACCACCCGATCCCCCTCCGCTCCCTAGTTCCCCACCACCTTTTCCGCCAGTGCTGGCTCCCACTGGCCTCTCTGGAAACGCCACCGGCTTGTGGGATTCACCCGTTGCTGGGGTCGTGCTTTGGTTAGGCGCTCAGGGCGTGAGACCCTCCGTGCAAACTGCCTCTCACTCTGCTCCTCTGCTTGGTTCTGCCCCGCTTACTGGCCTGGATGTTCGTCCTCTCTAACCTCCTGGGTGTCGGACTTCACTTCAGTTCATTTCTGTCCGTTCTGGTTGTTTAATTTTTTGCTATTGCGTTCGTTGATTAGACACTCTGGATGTGCGGGCAGCGAGTGCGTCCACCTACACCGCCATCTTCTGATCCTCTACTTTTTCTTAGATAATAAGTCCCTTTAACATTTCATATAATAAGGCCTTGATGATGGTGAACTACTTTATTTTTATCTTGTCTGGGAAGCACTTTATCTGCCCTTCCATTCTAAAGGATAGCTTTGCTGGGTAGAGTAATCTTGGATGTAGGTCCTTGCTTTTCATCGCTTTGAACACTTCTTTCCAGTCCCTTCTTGCCTGCAAAGTTTCTTTTAAGAAATCAGCTGATAGTCTTCTGGGAACTCCTTTGTAGGTAACTCTATTCTTTTTTCTTGCTGCTCTTAAGATCTTAAGATCTTGCTTCTCTCTTTATCATTAATCTTTGACATTTAAATTATGACATATCTTGGTGTGTTCCTCCTTCAGTCCAACTTGTTTGGGATTCTCTGTGCTTCCTGGAATTGTAGGACTATTTCCTTTGCCAAGTTAGGGAAGTTTTCTTTTATTATTTTTTCAAATAAGTTTTCAATTTCTTGTTCTTCCTCTTTTCCTTCTGGCACCCCTATGATTCGGATGTTGGCATGTTTGGAGATGTCCCAGGGTGTTCTTAAACCTTCCTTGTTTTTTTGAATTCTTGTTTCATCATTTTCTTTTGGTTAAATGTTTATTTCTTCTTTATGTTCCAAATCATTGATTTGAACCCTAGCTTCCTTCCCTTCACTGTTGGTTACCTGTGGATTTTCCTTTATTTCCCTTAGTAGAGCCTTCATTCTTCCCTTATGCTTTTCCTCTACTCAATGAGATATTTGAGCATTCTGACTAACTACCAGTGTTTTGAACTCTGCATCTGATAGGTAGGCTATCTCTGTGGTGCTTAGTTCTTTTCCTGGGGTTTGATCTGTTCCTTCATTTGGACCGTATTTCTTTGTCTCCTGATTTTGGCAGCCTCCCTGTGTCTGTGTACTAGGTAGAGAAGCTTGGATACTTGGTAGAGAAGCTGTGTACTAGGTAGAGAAGCTGTGTACTTGGATACTTGGTAGAGAAGCTTGGATACTTGGTAGAGAAGCTGTGTACTAGGTAGAGAAGCTGTGTGCTTGGATTTCACCTTAGTGCACTTGTTACGTTGTGTGGAGTGGAGCCTTGGGTATTCATCAGGGTGGGGCAACTGTGGCTCCGTGTGGACGGGAGTGGTTGAAGAGGGACAAAGCTGCTGCTGGCTGACTTCTGGGGACTTACCTGACCCATGCCCCATTTCCAGTCACTTGACCTACTTCCCCTATGCAACTGGCACCCCTACAGCTGCTGTCCTGGTTGTGGTTCCAAGGGTAGGTGGGTTTCTGTACATTCTGGGCTCTCCTGAGAAACTGGCAGTTTCTTCTGCTGCCCCAACCCTCCCTGGGTTTACAGCCAGAAGTTATGAAGCTTTTTCCCCCCTGGCATTGGAGCCCTGGTCTTACTTGCTCACAAGGTATCTCCCTAATTTTTATCCACTGTACATGACTGTGGGGCTTCCTGTTCCGCTGGCTGCTGTCTGGCCACCTCTCTGCCTCTTGCCCTAGCTTGCCACTGCCACACCAAGTCTTCTCTCCCCTGCCTCTCTGGCTCCACCCCTCCTACCCATCTGGATGAATATAGCTTCTGTAAATCCTTGGTTGTCAGACTTCTGTACAGTTCTGGATGTTTTTCTGTGTGATTTTCTGGCAGTTCTGGGTGGTTTTTGTTTTTAAGTTAGTTGTCTTCCTTCTTATGGTTGTGCAGTGAGGTGAGGCGTGTCTACCTATGCCTCCATCTTGATCGGAAGCTTTTTTTCCCTCTTTACATATTAACTACCTGTGTATAATGTATTTGTTTAATTTTCAAAAATTGAGAAGCAAGTTTTAATCTTGCCATATTAGGAATGGGCAATATTGCCATTATTAAATGCTCTTGGAGGAAGAGTTTCAGGGGCAGAGTCTATCCCTAAAAGTTTATAATAGTACCTTCTGAATAAGTTCATGTGCAAAATTGAGTCCTGCTGTGTCACAAAGTAGTGTTCTGGACCAGGCTCGTATTGGCTAATCATTGTATTTTCAGGAAATTGATGTTTTCCTGGCAGCTTGAAATTGGCCATAATAGGAATATTTACATCATGAAAATTGACAAACTCTATAATTAAGGCTTTTTCTTTTGATTGAAAAATATTTTGGAAAGCCAGCTAACCAGAAGATCACTTACATGAGAAACAGGGCTCTCAACAGTTAGCGTATTTGTCAAGTCTGTAGTAGTATGGACCAGATTTTAAACATTGTTTATAAATATCACCAGAGGGAATGTGCTGTCCTCTATTTTTTAAGCTTACCATGGTCAACCTCCAGCTCTGAAGAATAGGTATAACACTGTGCATTTTTGTTGGCGGGAGAGGGGGCTGAGAATCCTCAGTTGATCCAGGCATCAAGGGTTATTTGAGATCTTGCCTGTTTAAAATGTCTTTACCCTTTCACTTGATTAATAGTTTGGCTGAATATAGACTTCTAGTTTTGAAATATTTTTTTCTTCCAAATTTTGAAGGCATTGCTCTATTATCTTTGAATTTTCTGTGTGACGTTGATATGTGCTTCAGTTATGGTGACTACATGGTTTGAGTTATGGCAGTAAAAGTGGACAGCTAAAGTAACATGGAAATAAATCTTTGGTTGCCCTGGCTGGTGTGGCTCAGTGCACTGAGCGCTGGCCTGCAAACCAAAGGGTTGCCAGTTCAATTCCCGGTCACGGCACAGGCCTGGGTTGTGGGCCAGGACCCCAGTGAGGGGGAGCATGTGAGAGGCAACCACACATTGATGTTTCTCTCCTCTTTCTCCTTCCTTCCCCCTCTCTCTAAAAATAAATAAAATCTTTAAAAAACACACAAAAAATATTTGGTTGACTGACTACAGGAGTTTAATGATCATCCATGTAAATATCAAAGTCACTGAGAATGACAGCAGTAGTTTTAGAGAGCAGGATGTAAGACTGATGGGAGACTGTTAAATGACTGAGGACTAGATGACAGCAGCAAGGGGTGCAACTGGTGACTTTTACACAGAAGTAAATTAGAAATTGGCTGTGAGGACAATGAGCAACAAGGAGGGCACTTTACCTCTAAGTCTAATAGTGTGACTTATGTGGAAGAGACACAGCATTCACCTAACAAGGCTTCAGGGAAAACAGTGTGTTTAGTTAGGGAAGTGTGATGTTTTGGTGAGAAAAAGAAGGTAAAAGGAAGCTTGGCTGGTGTGACTCGGTGGATTGAGTGTCAGCCTGTGAACTAAAGGGTCGCTGGTTTGATTCCCAGTCTAGGGCACATGCCTGGGTTGCAGGCCAGGTCCCCAGTGGGGGATGCACAACAGGCAATCACACATTGATATTTCTCTTCCTCTCTTTCTCCCTCCCTTCCTCTCTCTAAAAATAAATAAATAAGTAAATAAACAAACAAACAAAAAGAAATAAAAGAGTAAATCTCCTCATTAAAAATAAAGCACTTGAGCCCCGGCTGGTGTGGCTCAGTGGGTTGAATGCTGGCCTGCGAACTGAAGTGTCGCCAGTTTGATTCCCAGTCAGGGCACATGCCTGGGTTGTGGGCCAGGTCCCCAGTAGGGGGTGTGCAAGAGGCAATGAATTGATGTTTCTCTCCCACTCTTTCTCTCTCCCTTCTCCTTTCTCTGAAAGTAAATAAATAAAATCTTTAACAAAATAAAAAATTAAATAAAAGTACTTGATTTTTGTTTATGCTGTCATTTGTTATACAGTTTTAACTTTGTATGCAGTCAGATCTATTGTTTTTTTCACTTTATGTCTCGGGTTTTGAGTTGCTTAGAAATCTTTTCCTATGTCAATATTATCACATAAACCCTTTGTATTTTTTTCTGTTAATCTATATTTTTATTTTGTTTAGATCTTCAATTCATCTGGAATTTATTTTTATATATGGTTAAAGTAGAGATTCTATTTTTTACCAAATGAATAAGAATCCAGCCTTGGCCATGTAGCTCAGTTGGTTAGAGCATCATCCCGATATACCAAGGTTTTGGGTTCGATCCCTAGTCATGGCACATGCAAGAATCTACCAATGAATGCATAAATAAGTGGAACAAGAAAGTGATGTGTCCATCTGTCTGAGTGTCTCTCTCTCCCCTTTCCTCGCTCTCTCTAAAATCAGTAAATAAGTAAAATAATGTTCAAAAAATAAAAGAAACTGCAGTTAGCTCATTTATTGAATAATCATGTTCTTCCCCTCTGATGTGAAATGTCACTATTATTGAATACTAAATCCTCAGAAATACATTGATATGTTTCTAGACTGCATTAATTGTTGCTTTATGTAAGTTGTGCTTTCTGGTAGAGAAAGTTCATTCTCATTCTTATTTTTCAAACATTTCTAGGATATGCCCTTACAGCTGAGTTTTAGAATTAAGTTTTAACATTTCCAAAAATTTCTTTAGGTTTTTGATAAAAATTACTTTAGATTTATACATTAATTTAGGGAGAATTGTTTTATTTAGGATACTCATCATCTCATCCAGTCACTTGGTGGGATTTTCCATTTTTTAAAAAGATTTTATTTATTCATCTTCAGAGAAGGGGAGGGAGGAAGAGAGGGAGAGAAACATTTGTGTGTGGTTACCTCTTGCACAAACCCAACTGGATACTGGGCCCACAACCCCGGCATGTGCCCTGACTGGGAATCAAGCTGGCGACCCTTTGGTTCACAGGTTGGTGCTCAATCCACTGAGCTATACCAGCCAGGGTGGATTTTCCATTTTTAAAGATGTTCCTTACTGTGCTGCAGTGAAGTTTTATGATTTTCTTCATATAGGCTTAACATTTTTCTAAGTATTTTATAGTTTTGCTATTATCATGAATAGATTTTTTTATTACATTTTGTAATTAGGTATTATTGTTCTACTGAAAACAATGAACTTTTGTGTATTCATCCTTTCTCTTGACTGCTACAATTTTATTAGTTTTTATTTTATACTTTTCCAGTTAGATCATCATATCATCAGCAAATAAGTTGTCTCTTCCTTCCCAATATTTAGCACTGATTTCTTTTTCTTATTTTATTTTTTTACTAAGACCAATATAGTGAAAGTAGATATTTTTTCCTAGTCATGTATATGTCCTGATAGCTCCAACCATAAATGACTGACTGCTAAGCCTGCATCTCTTGTATTTTAAATTTAGATTTGGGTTTTAAATGTTGGCTGGATGTTTCCTGGAACCTTAAACTCAGCATGTTCAAAATCAATTATAAAGTCCTAATTGCCCACAGCTGCCCAAACCTGTTCCTGATACTCATTTCTTCTGTTAGTTAAGATCAAATGATTCAGTTGTTCTAGTCATTCAAGTTCAAAACCTTAATGATTCTTGATTTTTTTCTCTACTTCTTTCCTCCCTCTTACTACTTTTATTTAGAAATTTGTTTTGATTTGATCTCTATTCCTTGTCATAACATACAGGGGTCTGGCTCAAATAATGCCCCTTTTTATTACAAAATCATAAGCATGTAATCCTGTAACATAACAATATCACACTCAAGCACACCATATGCCATTTTAGGTGAAATGTTCAAATTAAAACTATAAATTATTACACCTATATTGTATTGCCCTACCAACCACGCTCAAGCAGGTGTTACTTCTGCCGGACCCTGTATATCTGTCTCTTCCTTTCTGTTCTTACTGGTGCCCCTCCTTCAATCTAATTTAACAAGCTATTATTTAGGGCCTACAATTTTTAGGTAAAAAACATGAAGATATAAGTGTAAATAAGACAAAGTTCCTGCTCGTGGGTAGTTTACAAGTAGTGAGTGATGGTGTTTAAATTTAACTAACTACAGTTCACTGTACAATAATAGATGCTACAAAAACGATATGCATAATGAACTGTTGTAGCCCAGAGGAGGAAGTGACTGTTTCTGCTTTATGCTGAGTCAGAAAGGGTTGATGGTTGACTGAATTCTGAAGGAAAAATATAATTTTTTTAGGTGGAAAAGGAGAGGGAGAAGAGGCATTTCTAGTAGAGGAGACAGCACAAGTGTATGTCTTATACAGGGTATGGCAAAAGTAGGCTTATAGTTGTGAGTATACAAAATAGAGTTTACTCTTATATTATTGTCTATTAATTGTTGTATCATTTTTCATATGAACAGCTGTAAACCTACTTTTGCCCTACCCTGTATATTCATTTAAGAAGCATTTATTGAGTGCTTACTATGTGTCAAGCATTGTACTGGGTGTGGAGCTTTGAGAAACTCTTAGTCTTATGGGAGACACAGGTACATAAACAGAAAATCACAATAAGAAATTTTATAGAGCCCTGGCTGGGTAGCTCAGTTGGTTAGAGTATCATCCCGATATGCCAAGGTTGCGGGTTTGATCCTGGGTCACGGCACATACAAGGATCAACCAATGAATGCATGGATGGGCAGAACAGCAGAGCAGATTGATGTTTCTCTCTCTCTCTCCCTGCCACTCCTTGTCCTCTCTCTTTCCCCCCTTCTTTCCTGGCTCCCTCCCTTCCTCTCTCTAAAATCAATAAATAAAAATTAAAAAAAGAAATTATATAGAATACAAATTATTCTTTATTAGAACAATCAGTTCACTCAGTGATGATGTCCTTTTGGCCAAATATTTGTGTATATAAGTTATATATGCCCAATGCTAAACAGTCTTAGTTAAATTTAAGAATACAAGTTATTCTTTACTAGAACAGTCAGTTCAGTGATGATGACCTTTTGGCCAAATATTTGTGGATAGAAGTTATATATGCACAATGCAAAACTGTCTCAGTTAAATTTAAGAAATTTCTTAAAATGTGTTTCTGACTGGGTTTGTAGCAGATTTGTTTTCTTGCCCCATGGCACTTCTTCATTATTGGATTGGGGCAGGGAGACTTGTTTAGCAATCAAATGATAGTGCACAGTTCGTTTATCTGTTAATTTAATCAGCAAGCATTTATTGAGGGCCTATTGTGAACCACATATTGTTAGACATTGGGATACACAGTGAGATAAGACAGAGTCTCTCCTTTGAAGACGGAGCTAGGATCAAGTGAGTTCACCAGCACACAAAATATAGTTATAATATAATGAGCTAAAAATTGATAGAACTTTGCATTCTATATTATAGGAGGATATTTGAAAGGTGCTACACCCAGCCTTTAAGAAGATGGTACCAGGGAAAATTTTCTGGAGGTGATAATACCTGAGGTAAGTGTTAAAGAATTATGTAGGATTTAGGTAAATGAAGGCGGTGGGGGTGGCTGAGACAGGAAGCGCAACAGAGAGAGAAGTGGTGTGGTGCAGTTGGAGAACTACAAGCTTTTGAATTGCCTGAGCATGATGTGCAAGACAGAGTGGTGAGGAAGTCAGAATATAGAGAAGTTAGAGAAGGCTGGGTAATGGATGGCCTTGCATACTATGTTAAAAAGTGACCCTCTCTATAGAATTAGAGGTTGATTTTTATAATTTGGGAGTTTGCTGTGTTAGGGTAAGCAAGAAGAAAGGTACAGGTAAACAGGTATTTCAGTTGCTGACATGTTGTGGCTGCAGCCAGGGATTAAGTAAAAGCCTTCTTTCTACTTGAGAAGGTCCCGTTAGTAGGGTTACTTGTGTAGAGGTGGAAAAATGGGGGAAATCCAGTAACTGGTTGATGTCCTTAATAGTTCAGGGGGGTTTCACTCCAACATAATTCATACTTCATCCAGCATTCTGAAGATATCTCAGCTGAAGAGAACTTGTCCTTGGCACTTCTAAACTTTCTAAAATAAACATCTCTGGACTGGCTCAAGAATGACACTGGTAGCCGAGTTGCAGGGACTTCTTCGAGACTAGGGAAACTCAGGCCAGGAAAGTGTGAGAAATCCCAGTGATTGGTCTTTGGAAAATGGTCATGAGGCAGGATAATTAGATGTTAGGAGAATTCTTGACAGTGGAAAAAGGGAAACTGAGACAAATGGTTAGACAAATAGGGCCAAAAAAGCAAGCAATTTACATCTAGCTAGTAAATCTCAAGATCTTATCTTCCCTAACCAAGGACAATAGAGAGCAAATAGTTTACCCCTTTCCTCCCTAACCAGAAAGTAAAGAGCTTAAGTCACCCTGGTCAGGGAGATAAATAACAGAGACCCAGTTAGTGCCATTAGTGCCAGACAAACTTAAGGAGAGATGAAGTCAGGGGACTAAATAAAAAAAAAAACAATTAAAACCAAACAAATTAAAGATAGAGGCAAAGCTGACCAGGAAATGATCCTGGTCCCTCCCTGTGCTAATTTTGGTACATAAACATATTAAGGAACACATCTGGAAAACTAATGAATATTCTGCTGAAATCCTCTCCTGAGACCTCCCATAAGACTCACATCTGCAAAAGAGAGAAAAAACATCAAGACAAAAGACCCAGCTCTCTCTGGAGCACACCCACGACTAGTCTCAGGTGTTAACTTTTTATTTTCTTCTAAACTCCCACTCTCCCCAGATTTATTAAATATACTCTTAAAATCACCTGGACTCATGTTGTGAAATATTTCCTGCATTAAGAAGCCACACACTGCTGGCCTGCCAAAGGCAGACCTGCTCTGGCCCGGTTCCCTGTGGTAACAGTCAGGGTGTGTGACACAGGGCAGAGGGCATTATCAGATGTTTGACCTCTCCAAGATACATTTGGAAGGTGTCTTTCTATTTACCGCTCACCCAAGTCCAGATGATTATGTATCTAGGAGATTGAACTTTGGTTAGATCTAGGTCCCTCACAGTTGGTGTAATGTAAAAAAATAAAGGAAGTTTATGGTGGATACTTATATTCAGTAGTTACTACATTGAAGCCACAATGTTCTGGAAAATCAAGACACTATATTTTTTTTTCAAAGAGCAACAGGACATTATTACAACTTGTTAATCATTTAGAAAATAAAGAGCCTTACCTCACATCTTGCGCCAAAATAAATTTCAAATATATTAAATACTTAAATGAAAACATTAAAACATAAAATATACAACAAATTGTAGATTCAAATTCATATAATCAGTGTGTAGAGAGGTTTTGTAATCATGAAGACAAAAAAGGAAAAAATGAGGTAGATTTGATTTCATAAGAATTTTAAAAAATACCACAATTAAATACAATGGCAACTTGGGTAAATGTTCTTATTATATACCAAACTCTCATAAATTAAGAAAACTATAAAAAGATGAGTAGAATAATGGACAAAGATCGTGAACAGGAAATTCACAAAAGAACAAATAAGCACCAAAAACTGTCAACTTCAGACTTCCGGCCAAGATGGAAGTGTAGGTGGACACACTGCGCCTCCGCTCACAACCAAAGAGGAAAAACAAGTGAAAAAGCAAAACAAACAACCAGAATGGACAGAGAATTGAACCAATGAAAGTCCCACAGCCAAGAAGTTAGAGAGGACACGTTCATCCAGACCGGTAAGCGGGGCGGAGCCAGGTGGAGGGCATGCCCAGCGAGATGGCAGTTTGCCCAGCGAGATTCACTGTGGGCGGGCCTGACCAAAATGTGGCCCATGCACTCAGCGAAGCCTGCAGCTGGCGCACCTGGAGAAGCCCGTGGGAACCAGTGGGGCCCGAGACTGGTGGACCAGGAAGTCCCTCTTTTGTGTGCAAATAGACCGGGAGAAGGAGTTGGGGAGCAGAACAGACCACGTGGCCCATCAAAGCAGGAGCAAGCGCCATTGCTCCCTCCCAGGCCCTGCCCCAAAGGAAGCATCACAACACAGCCATGTAGGTTGCCCAGCACTGGTGAACACCTAATGCTCTGTGCCTTGAAGTAACAGGCATGCCGTGAATAAAGAATGGCCCAAATGAAAGAACAGAACAGAGCTCCAGAAAAATTACAACTAAGAGATGAGGAGATAGCCAACCTATCACATGCACAGTTCAAACACTGGTAATCAGGATGCTCACAAAATTGGAAGAAAGGTGGACGTAAATAAATGAACAAATGAAGGATATGCTAAAGAAAATGAGGGGAAATGTGCAGGGAACTAATAGGGAAGAGAAGGAAACTGGGACTCAAATCAACAGTGTGGACCAGAAGGAAGAAACAAGAATTCAGAAAAATGAGGAGAGGCTTAGGAACCTCCAAGACATCTGTAAACGGCCCAACATCCGGATCATAGGGCTGCCAGAAGGAGAAGAGGAAGACTGAGAAATTGAACATTTATTTGAACAAATAATGAAGGAGAATTTCCCCAATCTGGCAAAAGAAATAGACTTCCAGGAAGTACAGGAAGCTCAGAGAGTCCCAAAGAAGCGGGACCCAAAGAGGAACACACCAAGGCACATCATAATGACATTACCCAAGATTAAAAATAAGGAGAGAATCTTAGAAGCAGCAAGAGAAAAGGGGACAGTTAGCTACAAAGGAATTCCCATAAGACTGTCAGCTGATTTCTCAAAGGAGACCTTCCAAGCGAGAAGGGGCTGGAAAGAAGTATACCAAGTCATGAAAGGCAATGACCTACATCCAAGAATGCTCTATCCAGCAAAGCTTTCATTTAGAATGGAAGGACAAATAAAGTGCTTCTCAGATAAGGTCAGGTTCAAGGAGTTCATCATCGCCCAGCCTTTATTATATGAAATGTTAAAGGGATTTATATAAGGTATGGAGGGGTATCAACAGGGGAGTGGGAGGGAGAGAGAGGAGGAAAAAGTACAGAGAAAAAGTAGCATAAACAGTAGGTAGAAAACAGACAGGGGGAGGTTAAGAATAGTATAGGAAATGTAGAAGCCAAAGAAC
>PVJI01018489.1:0-33244 GCA_004026765.1 Micronycteris hirsuta | reverse complement strand
AAACAGTAATGTCATTCTGAGAAAAGTAGCCTACATCTCTGCCCAGCTCTGGAACACTTATGCAGAGGTTTTGCACAGAGATAGGACAGGACACCCAAAACCCCCACCAAAACAAAAAACAAACAAACAAAAAACCCTTCACAGCTGTCCTCAAGTAAATTGAACTGGAACATGGAATGTTGAAATATAAAGGTATGAAGGCATTCTTGCAAAAATGGACATTATGGTGTTAAAAAATTAAGAGGCATCTAGAAACTACATGAGAGCAACAAGCTATATCATAAACAACATAGAAAATTAACAGAAAGAGCCCTGGCTGCTGTGGTTGAATGGATTGAGCGCCAGACTGTGAACCAGAGTCGCTAGTTTGAGAATCATGAGAAAAATGGATGGCAAGGAGGATAGCTCTTAGGGTGAGAGCAAACTCCAGAGTGACTTCAAAGATTACTCATACAAATAGGCCCAAATTTAACTGTACCAGACTGTGAATGTACTGCATGTTCCAGAAAAATGACTAATAAAGCAATCAGATGAAAATTAGTACAAGGTACAGCTGCTGTGACACAAATAAGCAGGCATCTTAACAAGAGATTACAAGAAAAGACAGAGTCTTGCAAATGCACTCACTCCAACACTGGGTGGCCACCACTGTGGAGCAACATCAGAGCTGTACTCTGTGAAGCTGGGGAGGGGGATTGGTATCCAGAACAAAATGCAGATCAGTACTTTACATATTAAAATATTTAGTCTTCGACAAAACATTAACAGACATATGACGGAATAGGAGAGTATGTGATATTTTTTAAAAAAAGGTGACTAACACTGTCTAAGAAAGGGCCCGTTGTCAGACTTTCCAATGTCTTCAACACAGCCATTATAAGTGTGTGCATATGGAGATAGAGGAAGGAATAACGGTCATGGTTCATGAAAGAATATCGATGAGGACATAGAAATTATTAAAAATATAAATAGCAAATTCTGTAGTGCAGTAGTGTATCTGAAAATTTTCAAAATCATAAAGGGATTCAAAAGTAGAAGGAAAATTCAGCAAATGTAAAGGCAGAATAATAGATACTATGCAATGTAAATAATAGAGAAAAATAACCAATGAAAATGAGCAGAAACTTAGCAAAATGTAGAAATGTAGGACACCATATAGTACATTAATATACACTTACTAGAAGTACTAGAAATGGAGAGAGAGAAAGGAAATGCTATTTGAAGAAATAATGACAGAAACCTTTTGAAATTTATTGAAAAACAATAAAATAAACATTCGGGTAGCTCAGAAAACTCTAGCACAAACACAAGGAGACACATATACAGACATATGACAGGGGGAAGCTTTTGAAAGTAGCAAGAAAAAAATAAAACATTCCGCTTACAAAGGTACCTGAATACAATTAATAACTAACTGACTTCTCAGCAGACAATGGAGGGCAGAAGATAATGAGATGGCAGAGCCAAAGTTCCCAAACCATAAAACTTTCAACTATAAATCCTATATTCAGTAAAATTTTCTTTTGTAAATGAAGATGAAGTAAAAGCAAAAAAATAGATTTCTTCAAACAAACCAAATTTGTTAATAGCAAACTCATATTAAAAGAAACACTAAAGAAAGTTCTTCAGGCTGCAAGCAAGTAACACTGGCAGTAATTCACATACTCGGCATGGGATGAGGGTGGGCCAGAGAACGATAGCAAAGGTAATTTTGTCTGTAAGTATAAAAGATATTATAAATGCAAAATTTTCTCCTTTCTTCTCTTGAATCATTTAAAAAGCAATTATATAAAATATGTATAAAATGATTTGTGGGACCTATAGCATATAGAAATGTAGTATATATAAAATAAATTTAATATTTCAATAACAGCACTGGAGCAAAACTATAATGGGTTAAGAATATAATGAGAGATGATAGGCTGTATATATATATATATATATATATATATATATATGTATATTTACAACATTTTATTGTTGGGTTTGTAACATCCATATATGATACATCATTGTTTTATTTACACATATAATACATATTATTGAGCAATATGTATGTTTCATGTATATACATATACATGTATAAATATATATATAAAATACAACAACAAAAGGAAGGAGTGGAAAAGAAATAGAGCTATATAAGACAAATGTTTTCACATTTTGCTACAATCAAACTACTATTAATTTAAAGATGAATTCTGACAAGTTGGTGTGTATATGGTAAACCACTAAAAGCAAACTAAGAAAATATAGTGAAAATAATTCACTGAAGGCAAAGAAAGCAGAAAAGGATTAATAGAAGACCAAAAAGTCATGAGATAAACAGAAAAAAAAAAAAAAACTAAACTAAATCTAAAAAGGTAAGACTAAACCAAAGTATATCAATAATAACAGAGTATGTGAATGGATTAAATAACTCAAACAAAAGAAAGAATGAATTTTAAAAAATAACCTGATATTGTAGTGTCTACAGGAGACTTATATGAGAGTTACAAATAGATAAAAAGTAAAAGCCTGAAAAAGACACATCGCACGGATAGCAACTACAGGAAAGCTGGAGTGATTATACTGATATTAGAGAAGGTAGATATTAAACTACAAAATGTTCAAGGCCATGTATCAGTGAATATATTGCTAGGTGGGATATTTGACATTTTCCTGCCTTTGTTTTCCTCTAAGACTTTTGTGCTGTCACATCTTATATTTAAGTCTTTTTTAAAATTGTTGTCCAAGTACATCTGTCTCCATTTCCCCGCCACCACTAGCTCCCATCCCACACATGCCCACCTCCTACACTCAATCCTTTCCCTCTTTGGCTTTGTCTATGTATCCTTTATACATGTTCCTTGACCACCCTTCTCCCTTTATCCCCCTCCACCCTTCCTCCTCCCCTCTGGTTACTACCAGTTTGTTTTTTATTTCAGTGTCTCTGGTTATATTTTGCATGCTTGTTTGTTTTGTTGATTATGGTCCAATTATAGGTGAGATCATGCAATATTTGTCTTTCACCGACTGGATTATTTCACTTAGCATGATGTTCTCCAGATCCATCCATGCTTTCACAAAGGGTGTGAGCTCCTTTTTTCTTTCTGCTGCATAGAATTCCATTGTGTAATTGTACCACAGATTTGTGATCCACTCATACACTGATGGGCACTTAGGTTGCCTCCAGCACTTGGCTATTGTAAATTGTGCTGCTATGAACATTGGGGTGCATGGGTTCTTTTGAAATGGTATTTCAGGGTTCTTAGGGTATAGTCCCAGCACTAGAATTTCTGGGTCAAAAGGCAGTTCCATTTTCCGTTTTCTGATTAATTTCCATACTGTTTTCCACAATGGCTGTACCAGTATGCATTCCCACCAACAGAGTACTAGGGTTCCCTTTTCTCCACATCCTCACCAGCACTTATTCTTTGTTGATTTGCTTATGATGGCCATTCCGACAGGTGTGAAGTTGTATCTCACTCTCTATGGTCAATTAATATTCGACAAAGGGGTAGAGGCATCATAGAGTAAAAATAGCCAAAATAGTGTTGGGAGATCTGGACAGCTACGTGCAAAAAAACTGGAACTCGACCACCAACTTACACCATACAGTAAAGTAAAATTGAGATGGATAAAAGACTTAAATGTAAGTCACAACACCATAAAAGTCTTAGAGGACAACATAGGCAGGGAAATCTCAGATATTCCACACAGTAATATTTTCACCAGTATGTTCCCTAGAGCAAGGGACATAAAGGAAAGAATAAACAAATAGGACTTCAAAATTAAAAGCTTCTGCACAGCCAAAAATAAACATCAGCAAAATGAAAAGGGAACCAACCACATGGGCAAAAATATTTGCAAATGATACCTCAGACAAGCATTTGATCTCCAAAATACATAAAGAACTCACACAACTCCATACCAGGGAAAGAAACAAATAACAAGTGGGCAAAAACTGAATAGATACTTCTCCAAGGAGTATATACAGAGAGCCCATAGGCACATGAAGGATGCTCAGCATTACTAACCATCAGAGAGATGCAAATTATGTTTGTCTTTTATCCATCTTGAATTTATTTTTGTTGGTGGTTGACTTTCATTTTTTTGCATATACATGTCCAGATCTCCCAACACCATTTATTGAAGAGGCTGTTTTTATTTCATTTTATATTCCTACCCCTTTGTCAGATATGAATTGACCATAGTGACATGAGTTTATTTTTGGGCTCTCTATTCTGTTCCATTATTTTTTAAAAATAATTATTTTATTGTTGTTCAATTACAGTTGTCTGCACTTTCCCCCAACCTCTTCCCCCACCACCCAGGCCAAACCTACCTCCCTCCTTCCTTCCATCCTCTCCTTTGGTTTTGTTCATGTGTCTTTTATAATAGTTTCTAAAAACTCTTCCCATCATTATTCCCTCCCACCTCTCCTCTGATTATTGTCCAATTATTCTTAACGTCTATGTCTCTGGGTCTATTTTGCTTGCTTTGTTTCTTTTGTTGATTATGTTCCACATAAAGGTGAGATCATATGGTAATTGTCCCTCAACTCCTGGCTTATTTCACTTAGTATAATGCTCTCCAGTTCCATCCATGCTGTTGCAAAGGGCAAGAGCCCCTTCTTTCTTTCTGCTGTGTAGTATCCCATTGTACCAAAATGTGCCATAGTTTTTTGATCCATTCATTTACTGATGGGCACTTAGGTTGCTTCCAGCACTTGGCTATTGTAAATTGTGCTGCTATGAACATTGGGGTGCATAGGTTCTTTTGGACTGGTGTTTCAGTGTTCTTAGAAAATAGTCCTAGCAGTGAAATTGCCAGGTTGAAAGGCAGTTCCATTTTTAGTTTTCTGAGGAAATTCCATACTGTTTTCCACAATGGCTATACCAGTCTGTATTCCCACCAACAGTGCACTAGGTTTCCTTTTTTCTATACATCCTTTCCAACATTTTTAAAACATTTTATTTGTTTATGGTGGCCATTCTGACTAGAGTGAAGTGGTATCTCATTGTGGTTTTAATTTGCATCTCTCTGATGGCCAGTGATACTGAGCATCTTTTCATATGTCTCTGGATCCTCTGTATATCCTCCTTGGAAAACTCTGTTCAAGTCTTTTGCCCATTTTTTAATTGCATTTTTTTGTTTTCCTGGAGTGGAGTCATGTGAGTCCTTTATATATTGTGGAGATCAAACCCTTGTCCAAGGTATCATTGGCAAATATATTTGCCCATATAGTTAGTTCTCTTTTCATTTTAATGTTATTTTCTTTGTCCATGCAGAAGCTTCTTAATGTGATGAGGTCCCATTTGTTTATTCTTTCCTTTATGTCCCTTGCTTTAGGGAATGTATTGGTGAAGATGTTTCTGCATGCAACGTCTGAGATTTTCTTGCCAATATTTTCCTCTAGTATGCTTATGGTGTCATGACTTACATTTAAGTCTTTTATCCACCTGGAATTTATTTTTGTGTATGGTGTAAGTTGGTGATCAAGTTTTATTTTTTTGCATGTACCTGTCCAGATCTCTCAATACTATTTGTTGAAGAGGCTATTTTTAATCCATTTTATGCTTTTCCCCCCTTTGTCAAATATTAAGTGACCATAGAGACTTGGGTTTATTTCTGGGATCTCTGTTCTGTTCCATTGGTCTATGTGTCTGTTCTTATGCCAGTACCAGACTGTTTTGATTACAGTGGCCTTGTAATACAGTTTGATATCAGGTATTATGATCCATCCTACTTTGTTCTTCTTTCTCAAAATTGCTGCAGTTATTCGGGGTCATATATGGCTTCATATAAGTTTCTGAAATGTTTGTTCTATATCTGAAAAATATGTCATGGGTACTTTTATAGGGATTACATTGAATCTATAAATCACTTTGGGTAATATGAACATTTTGATGAGGTTAAATCTGCCAATCCATGAGCATGGTACATGCTTCCATTTGTTTGTGTCTTCCTTAATTTATTTATTCAATGTTGTGTAGTTTTCTGAATATATGTCTTTTACCCTCTTAGTTAGGTTTATTCCTAGGTACTTTGTTTTTCTTGTTGCTATACCAAATGGGATTTTTTTTCTGATTTCTGTTTCTGATATTTCATTGTTGATATACAAAAATGCCTTTGATTTCTGACTATTGACTTTGTATCCTGCTGTTTTGCCAAATTCACTTATTAGATCAAGTAATTTTTTGGTAGAGTCTTTAGGACTTCCTACATACACTGTCATGTCATCTGCAAACAATGACAGTTTTGCTCCTTCCTTTCCAATTTGGATGCCTTTTATTTCTTTTTCTTGTCTGATTGATGTGGCTAGGACTTCCAATACTATGTTAAATAGGAGTGGTTAAAGTGGGTATCCTTGTCTTGTTCCTGATCTTAGTGGGAAAGCTCTAAGATTTTGCCCATTGAGTATGATGTTGGCTGTGGCTCTGTTATATATGATCTTTATTATGTTGAGGAAGGTTCCCTCTATTCACACTTTCCTAAGTGCTTTTTTATCATAAATGGGTGCTGCACCTTATCAAATGCCTTTTCTGCATTTATGGATATGATCATGTGGTTTTTGTCTTTTGTTTTGTTTATGAGATGCATTGCATTTATTGATTTGCAAATATCGTACCATCCTTGCATCACTGGGATGAATCCCCCTTGATCATGGTATACAATCTTTTTAACATATTGCTGTATGCTATTTGCCAATATTTTCTTGAGGGTTTTAGCATCTATGTTCATCGGTGATATTGGCCTCAAGTTTTCTTTCTTTGTTGTGTCTTTATCTGGTTTTGGGATGAGGATAATGCTGGCCTCATAAAAGGAGTTTGGGAGTCTTCCATCTTCTTGGATTTTTTTGAATAGTCTGTGAAGGTTAATTCTTCATCAAATGCTTTGTAAAATTCTGTGAAACCATCTGGTCCAGGGCTTTTGTGTGTCAGAAGGTTTTTGATTACTGCTTCAATTTCATCAGCTGTTTTTGGTCAGTTCAGGGTTTCCACTTCTTCATCAGCTGTTTTGGAATATTATATTTTCCTAGAAATTTGTCCATTTCACCTAAGTTTTCAAATTTCTTGGCATATAATTCTTCATAGTACTTTCTTACAATTCTTTGTATTTATGTGGTATCAGTTGTAATCTCTCCATGTTCATTTCTGATTGTGCTTATTTGGGTCCTCTCTTTTTCTTGATGAGCCTGCTTAAAGACTTGTCAATTTTGTTTATCTTTTCAAAGAATGAGCTCCTGGAATTATTGATCCTTAGAATTGTTCTTTTAGTCTCTATGTCATTTAATTCTTCTCTGATCTTGGTTATTTCCTTCCTTCTACTTGCTTTGGGCTATCTTTGTTGTTGTTCCTTGAGTTCTTGTCAGCGTAGGATTAGGTTGTTTATTTGAAATGTGTCTATCTTTTTTAGGTAGGCCTGTACCTCTATGAACTTCCCTCTCAGGACTGCCTTCTGTGTCCATGAGTTTTGGACTGTTTTTAGTTCATTTTCATTTGTTTCCAGAAACTTTTTGATTTTGTCCTTTATCTCATTCTTGACCCATTCATTGTTTAATAGCATGCCATTCAATCTCCATGAGTTTGAGTGTTTTGGATTTTTTTTCCTTGAGGTTGACTTCTAGTTTCAGTCCCTTGTGGTCAGAGACAACATTTGATATGATTTCAATTTTCTTGAATTTGTTGAGGCTTGTTTGGTGTCCTATCATGTGGTCTATCTTTGAAAATGTTCCATATGCATTTGAAAAGAATGTATATTTTGCTTCTTTGGGATGAAAGGCTCTATGTATATCAGTTAAGTCCCCTTCTTCTAGGGCATTGTTAAATGCCACAATATTTTTGTTGATATTTTGTTTGGAATATCTGTCCATTTTTGACAGTGTGGTGTTAAAATCCCCACTATAATTGTGTTGCTACCAATATTTTTCTTGAAGTCCTCCAAGATTTTCTTTATGTATTTGGGTGCTCCTATGTTGGGCATACATATATTTACAATGTTTATGTCTTCTTGATGGATTCTTCCCTTGAGTATTATGAAGTGATCTTCTGGATCTCTTTTTATGGCTTTTTTTTTAAGATTTTATTTATTTATTTTCAGAGAGAGGAGAAGGAAGAGAGAAAGAGCAATGTATGGTTGCCTCTCACATGGTCCTCACCGGGGACCTGGCCTGCAACCCAGGCATGTGCCCCGACTGGGAATCGAACCGGGACCCTCTGGTTCCCAGCCTGCGCTCAATCCACTGAGCTACACCAGCCGGGCTATGGCTCTTTTTTTGATGTCTATTTTGTCTGATTTGAGTATTGCTTTCCCGGCTTTTTTCCCCTGTCCATTTGCTTGGAATATTTTTTTCTAGCCCTTCACTTTCAGTCTGTGTAGGTCTTTTGTCCTGAGGTGGGTCTCTTGTAGGCAGCATATGTGTGGGTCATGCTTTCTTATCTATTCTGCTATTCTATGTCTTTTGATTGGGATATTTAATCCATTTACACTTAATGTTATTATTGATAGGTACTTATTCATTGCCATTTTTTCATATCTATGTTCTTCTCTTTTTCACTATTTTTCTTCTTGTTCTTAAAGCACATTCTTTAGCATCTCTTATAGAGTTGGTTTGGAGGAGGTATATTCTTTGAGGCTTCTTTTGTCCAAGAATCTCCTTATTTGGACTTCCATTTTAATTGAGATCCTTGCTTGGTAGAGTAGTCTTGGTTGCAGGCCCATGCTTTTCATTATTTGGAATATTTCTTGGCATTCCCTTCTGGCTCAGAGCATTTCCACTGAAGAGTCAGCTGCTAGTCTTAACGGGACTCCCTTGTATATTACTTCTTGTTTTTCCCTGCTGCCTTTAGGATTCTCTCTTTGTCTTGGAATTTTGCCATTTTAATAATGATGTGTCTTGAAGTAGGCCTCTTTGGGTTCCTCTTGATTGAGACTCTCTGTGTTTCCTGGATTTGCGTGGCTTTTTCTCTCATCAAATTAGGGAAGTTTTTTATCATTACTTTTTCAAACATGTTTTCTATCCCTTGGTTTTCTTCTTCTCCTTCTGGTATCCCTACTATACAGATATTATTACATTTCATGTTGTCCTGCATTTCCCTTAACCCCTCTTCATTCTTTCTGAGTCTTTTTTCCTTTTCTTGTTCTTTCTGGGTGTTTCTTTCTACCTTGTCCTCCAGCTTGCTGATCCAATCCTCTGCTTTATCTAGCCTGCTTTTGATTCTTCTACTGTGCTCTTCCATTCAGAAATAGTATTCATCATTTCCTCTTGGCCCTTGTTGATAGTTTCTATTTCCTTTTTCATGTTGATATAGTTTTCAGTGAGTTCATTGTAGTTTCCCTGTTGTTTTTGGTAATTCTCTGGGAGCTCATTGAACTTCCTGATAACCATTGCTTTGAACTCAATATCTGATAGTTGACTTGCCTCTATTTCATTTAGCATTCTTTCTGAGGCTTCCTCCTTTTCTTTCATTTGGGGTTTTTTCTTTCTCTTCCCATTGTTTGCTTGTGTTCAGTTGGAGTGGGAGGGCAAAACATTTTAAGACAGCGAGAATATATTCTATGTTATTTAAAGTACCAATCTGTAGAGAGGATATAGGAGATCCTTTGGATATATATAGTGTTAACAGTGATATTTCACCCAAGTAGCCACTTTTTAGAAAGGTTGGAAAAGAGATAAGACTCTTGTTAGGGGGGAGAAGGAATGTGAGTTGGATCTAGAAAGCAGTGAGCTTGTGGGAGGTCAGATTATGAGGTAAAGTGAGAGTAATGAATAAAAAATAAGTGTAGTGTGCGAGAGAATAGAATTAACCGCAACATTATTGACGTTCCAGAAACAGTGAAGTGAGATAAAATCTGAGAGGGGTGTTGGAATGATCCCTCTTTGGGTCTAACTCTGGTCTTTTCACAGCTCTAGGTTTTATCTCACTTGTGGGGATTTAAAAAAAGGAAGAAGAAGGAATAAAAAAGGAAAGAAAGGAAGAAGGAATAAAAAATGAAAGAAGGAAAGAAAGGAAGAGGAATTAAAAAAAAATAAAGTAAGCTTCCTGCTAGCTTTAAATTAGCCAAACCTGTTCTGCTGGTCTTCCTGGTTGCAGCAAGCTGAGGCGGGATTGGTGGGGTCCGGTGTGAGGTGCCTCTGGGTGCCAGGGTCAGGCAGGCTCTGTCCCTGGGGCTGAGAGCACAAGTTCTCCGACTCTACTGCTGGGGTGGGATGGGCAGGCACTGGCTGGGGGTTAGGGTGCACACCATCCCGTGGGCCTGGGGTGTGAGTGTGAGGCCTCTGTAGGCTGGGGTGTGCTCTCTGTAGTGCTCCACCCTTGGGGCTGTTGGGGTTGGCATTCAGCCTCAGCCTCTGGAGTGGGACCGGCGCTGGGCCTTGGGTTTGGGCATGCACCATCTTTGGGGTTTCAGGTGTGAGTGTTCAGCTGCTGGGGTGGCAGCTGGAGCAGAGTAGGGGGCGGCTGTGTCAGTGGTTCACCTCTGGGGTCACAGACAGGGCTGGTTGTCCTCTGCCACTGGGGCCGGGGTTAGGGGTGCTGTTGCAGTCTTGGCAGCATAGGTGGGCCCACACTGAGGCTGCAGAAGCTGCTTGGGTGCAGCCAGGGGAGGCGAAGGTGGCTGCCCTGGGAGAATTACCCAAACAGTCGCTGAGTGCCTCTTTTTTTTCTTTTTCGTTTTGAAAAATTTCTCCTGTTCAAGCCTGCCACTCCATACAAGGGCCTGGCATCTCACAGCCCAACTCTCCAACCAGACGGGGGACTCACCAGGTCAGGTCGTCACTGCCCAGCTCTTCCCAGCCAGTGTCCACAGTCTCAGCAAGTGCACACCACCCCTGTGTGTTTGCCACTTCACCCTTATTACCCCAGTAACTTCAAGTATCTGGGTCCATCCTGGCCCTGCTCAAACCTTGTCTGGCAGTGGAGGGAGCCATTGAACTGGCTCCCAAGAATCCCAAGAATCCCAAGAATCTTGCATTCCCAAGAATCCTGCAGCAAACCCGGCAGGCGCAGGGTTTGGGGATGCAGCCACCTGTGCTGGTCCCAGGGACTTTATTGCCCCAAAGCACTCTCCTTACCATCTAATTTTTCAGTGTCCTCTTCAATTTTGGCCTCCAATCTTCATATATGCTGGGATACCATTGGCTGTTCACTCTATTCCTCCTGTTCCATTAATTTATGTGTCTGTTCTTACACCAGTACCAGACTTTTTTGATTAGAGTGGCCTTGAAATATAGTTTGATATAAGGTATTGTTAATCTTCCTACTTTGTTCTTCTTTTTTCAAAAATTTTTAGGCTATTTGGGGTCATATATCGTTCCATATACATTTTTGAAATTTTTGTTCTATATCTGTGAAATGTGTCATTGGTATGTTGATAGGGATTGCATTGAATCTATAGACTGCTTTGGGGAATATGGACATTTTAATGATGTTAATTCTTCTAGTCTATGAACATGGTATATGCTTCCATTTACTTGTGTCTTAATTTCTAGGGCAAGGGATATAAAGGAAAGAATAAACAAATGGAACTATATCAAACTGAAAAGCTTCTGCATGGCTAAAGAAAACAACAAAATGGAAAGAGAACCAATCTTATGTGTAAATATATTTGCAAATGATACCTCAGACAAGGGTTTGATCTCTAAAATATATGAATAACTCACAACACTCTACACTAGAAAGACAAACAATCTAATTACAAAGTGGACAAAGGACCTAAACAGACACTTCTCCAAGGATGACACACAGAAGACCCATAAATACATAAAAGATGTTCAACATCACTAGCCATCAGAAATATGCAGTTAATACCACAAATAGATACCACTTCATACTGGTCAGAATGGCCATCATTAACAAATCAACAAACAACAAGTGCCCACCATGTTGGGCACTAGTCTAAAAAAACTCAAATATAATATATTAGTAAATTTGTTTTCAGAGCAGTATGTGATTGCAATTCTAAAACTACTTTGTATGATCCAGAATTAAGTAATACATCCACATATAATGAATAATGAGACCCAAGTTCTTGACTATTGGAGAAAGGAGTAACAAAGAAGAAAAATAAGAGTGCTAGAATTAAACTTCTGACATTAAATGGAAATCATGGGTATCAACATGCACTAATTTTATATAATACACATAGATATATACATTTTGCATACACATATATAATACATACGTATATATTTAAACTCCTTAAAACCCTGCCCTACCAGCAATGTCTTCAGGCACCTGGCAGAAGGCAGCTAGACTCGGTACACCACGGAACTTTTGCTGAGTAACCTCAGACCAGCTCTAGCACTGAATTTGAACCTCCATCAATCTAGTGAACACCACTTGCCCCTCCCAATGACTCAGCAGGAAAAACAGGCAAAAGCACATCTTAGGCTGACTTGAAATTTTGATTACTTGCACCTGGGCCAGGTGCTCATAAAAGCCAACCTTGGTGTATGGTTTGGTCATTCCCATGTGCACTGAGACCCATGAAAGGCAGTCAGAAACTGGATAAACTTATAGCTCAAAACATATTGCCCAGGGCCAGTCACAAGTAGTGTCTGATAATGGGCTGCACCAGAATTCCTCCCATGAAGCCACACACTCAGTGGCCAGCTTCAGACAACATCAGAGCATGATATATGTAGCTTCACAAGTGACATATCTGAAGAAAGATCCTACCAGGCACCAGAACTTACTGAGGTGAATTCCACTTCATTTGATCAGCACCTGCACAGCAGCTCTTATACTATGACAGAGTCAATCCACTCAGTCATCAGCCTGAAGGTCCACCCACACAGGAACAAGCCAGTAGCAATTGAGACTCAAATACAACCAGAGGACCCACATTACCCACATAAGGGACATTCCTGGAGCACCCTGACTGGATGATAAAGGAGACTGAGCCATTGGGTGCTACAGGATACCTACTACATAAGCCACACTACCAAGACTGGGAGTCAAAGCAGATTTACAAAACACACAGAAAACCCCCCTAAATGAGTAGCCAAAATTGAGAGAAAAAGAAACATGCCCCAAATAAAAGAACAGAAGAAATCTCCAGAAAAAGAGCCAAATGAAATGAAGGCCAGCAATTGAGCAAATATAGAATTTTTAAAAAATAGTTACAAGGATATTTGAGGGCATAGTGAGAACTTCAACAAAGAGATAGCAAATATTAAAAAGGGCAGGGAAACCACAAGAATGAACCAGTTGGAAATGAATAATAAAATACCTGAAATAAAAAATACACTAAAAGAATAAATATTAGGTTAGATGAAGCAGAGAAGATTTGGAAGGCAAGATAGAAAAAAATACCCAATCAGAGCAACAAAATAGAAACAGAATTTTTAAAAAATAAACATAGATTAAGGGACCTTTGAGACAATATGAAGCATAACAACATTTGCATTATATATGTGAAGGAGAAGGTATAGAGCAAGGAATTGAGAATCTATTCAAATAAATAATGACTGAAAACTTCCTTAACCTGCTGTAGAAAAAGATACATGAGTCCAGGAAGTGCAGAGAGTCTCAAACAACATGAACACAAAAGGGCCCACATGAAGACCCATCATAATTAAAATGGTAAATTTAAAGACAAAGAGAGAATATTTTTATTTATTTTTTTATTGTTGTTTACAGTTGTCCCCATTTTCTCCCTACCACTCTCCACCACCCCACCAACCCCCACCTCTCACACTCAATCCTACTCCCTCTTTGGCTTTGTCCATGGGTCCTTTATACATGTTCCTTGACTACCTTCCCCTTCCTTTCTCCTGTTATCTTAATAGCAACAAGAGAAAGACAATTAGTAACCTATAAGGGAGCTCCCATAAGACTGTCAGCTGATTTTTCAACAGAAAAATTTAATGCCAGATGGGATTGGCCTAAATATTCAAAATGATAAAAACCAGGATCAATAACTAAGACTACATTACTTAACAAAACTGTCTTTAAAATTGAAAGAGAAATAAAGCACTTCCCAGAAAAGAAAAAGCTAAAGGAGTTTGTTACCATGTTATAAGTATTACATGAAAATATTAAATGGTCTTCTTTAGGAAGAACAAGAAGAAAGAAGAAGAAGAAGGAGAAAGAGAAGAATAAAGAAACAGTTAATGGAGTAAAATGGCAGTCAATACGTATGTATCAATAATCACTTAAAATGTAAATGACTTAAATGTTCCATTAAAAGACATAGGGTAATTGAATGGAAAAGAAAACAAGATACAGCCTTGAATGGTGTGGCTCAGTGGATTGAGTACCAGATTGCAAGCCAAAGTGTTGCCTGTTTGATTCCCAGTCATTGCACATGCCTGTGTTACAGGCTTGGTTCCCAATAGGGGGCGAGCAAGAGGCAACCACACATTGATGTTTCTCTCTCTCTCTTTCTCCCCCTTTTCCTCTCTCTAAAAATAAATAAATAAAATCTTAAAAAAAAATAAAACACATATTTATGTTGTATGTAAGAGACTCACATGAGAAAGAAAGATACACCCAGAATAAAAGTAAAGGGAGACAAACATATATTTCATGAAAATGCAAAGAAAATAAGAGAAAAAGAAGGATACTACATAATGATAAAGGAAGAAATCCAACAAGAGGATATAGCCCTTGTATACTTTTATGTACCCAACATAGGAATACATAAGCATATGAAGCAAATCTTGATGAACAAAAAGAGAGTGATCAAAGGTAAAACAAGCATAGCAGAGGATTTTAACAATCCATTGACATCAATGCATAGATCTTCCAGACAGAAAACAGCAAGGAAATAGTGGCCTTATATGATACACTAAATCAGATTGATTTCATTGATCACCTATTTATGATAAAAAATAAAACTCTCATCACAAAGGGAATATAGGGGACATACTCCAATGTAATAAAGGACATTTGTGAGAAATCCACACCCAACATCATACTCAATAGACAAAAATTAAGTTTTTCTCTTTATATTGAGAAAATGACAAGTATGTCTAATTTTACCACTCTTATTCAATATAGTAGTAGAAGTCCTAGCCACACCAATCATACAAGAAGAAGAAATAAAAGGCATTCAAGTTTGAAAGGAAGAAGTAAAACTATTATTATTTGAAGATGGCATGATACTCTATAGAGAAAACCCTAAATATTCAACAACAACAACAAAAAAAACTACTAGAACTCATAAATAAATGCATTACAGTAGCAGGACACAAAATAAAAGGCCAGGAATAATTATCATTTGTATACACCAATAATGAACTATCAAAAAGGGAAACTAAGAAAATAACCCCATTTACAATTGCATCAAAAAGAACAAAATACCATGGAATAAATTTAACCAAGGATGTAAAAGACCTGTAGTACAAAAATTATAAGAGACTGAAGAAAGAAATTGAAAAATGTACAAATAAGTGGACACATATGCCATGTTTATGGGTAGGAAGAATTAACATCATTAAAATATCCATACTACCAAAGCAATCTATAGATTCAATGCAATTCTTATCAAGATTCCAATGGCATATTTCACAGAACTAGAACAAACACTACACAATTTATATGGAACTACAAAAGACCCCCCAAACCACAGCTCTTGAGAAAAAAGAATATAGTTGGAAGAATCACGCTACCTGATATCAGACTAGAGTCCATAGTATTCAGAAGAGCATGGAACTGGCATAAAAACAGAAATCAATGGAATAGAATAGAGAGCCCAGAAATAAACTTATGTTTTTATGGTTAATTAATATTCAACAAAGGAGGTAAAAACCTACAAGGTGTTAAAAATTGTCTGATGATTTGTGTTGGGAAAATTAGACAGAAACATGCAAAAAATTAAACAGCCTTTACACCATTTTTAAGAATAAACTCAAAATGGCTTAAAACTTAAATGTTAGACTCAAAACCATTCAAATCCTTAGTAAAACATAGGCAGTAAAATCTCAGACATTTCATGTAGCAATAGTTTTTCTGATACGTCTCCTCATGCAAAATATAAAATATAAACAGGAAACTAAAATGTTTTCCATAAAAAAGGTTACCATCAACAGCATGAAAAGACAACCCACTAAATGGGAGACTATATCCTCCACTAATATATCCGATAAGAGGTTAATATCCAAAATTCATGATGAACTTACAAAACTCAACATCAAGAAAGCACTCCAGTTAAAAAATGGGCCAAGGACCTGAACAGACACTTCTCCAAAGATAACATACAAATGACCAATAGATTTAGGAAAAGATGCTCAATATCACTAATTATCAGAGACATGCAAATTAAAATCACGATGAGAAACCACCTCACTCCTGTCAGAATGCCTACCATCAATACATCAACAAATAAGTGCTAGTAAGCATGTAGAGAAAAGGGAACCCTGGCACACTGATGATGGGCATGCAGACTGATGCAGCCCCATGTGGAAAACAGTATGGAGTGTCCTTAAAAAATGAGAAATGGAACTGTCTTAAGGCCCACTGGCTCTATAATACTTCTGAGTATGTAGCCAGTTTTCTCTCTAGTTTATCTATAGATTGTGTTAAAAAGAGTCTTAAAGCTCCCTATTTTGACTATATTGCTGTCAATCTCTCCTGTTATGTTTGTCAATGTTTGCTTTATATATTTAAACACCCCTAAATTGGGTGCATGGATGTTTACAAGAGTTATATCTTCTTGTTGGATTGATGTCTTTTTTTAAATTATGTAATGCCTTGCTTTGTCTCTTGTCACAACCCTTGTTTTAAAATCTATTTTTGCCTGGTCTCAGTATTTCTGCCCCAGCCTTTTTTGTCTCCAAAAAACATGAAATGTTTTTATTTTCAATCTCTGTGTTTCTTTTTACCTGAAATAGATGTCTTATAGGCAGCATATGTATTGTTTTTATTTTTAAATCTATTTAGCTACCTTACTTCTTTTAATTGGAGCATTTAGTTCATTTATGTTTGAAATAATTATTGAAATGTATGTAGTTATTGCCATTTTACTTGTTTTCTGGTTGTTTTGTAGTTCTCTGTTTCTTATTCTCTCACTCTGCTCTTGTATATTGATGACTTTCTATAATGTGCTTGGATTCCTTTCTGTTTATCTCTTCTTTATTAGGTGTGGAATTATTATTTTTTGTTACCATGCACTTCCTATATAACAAGCTATAAGGATATCTGAAGTAGATCTATGGAGTGATCTGTAGTTGATCTCCACATGTGCTGGGCTTGGGGCTGCTTAACAAAAAATAAGGGGCATCCCAAAGCCAGATGCCACTTTGTGTGGGTTTGTGAACTTTTGAGATGTTTTAGGAAAATCTACAGCATGAGCCTAGGAAACCTGCTTGTATGGAAAAGCCACTGGAATTGGTTCTGGCCTGGTGTGAGAGTTGGGTGTGGTGGAATTTCAGAGAATCACCAGGGCAGGATGAACAGTGTTAGCCAAGTTAATGGAGAGCTCAGATTTGGTGCACACCTGTGCCTGCTGACCGGGTGATAGAAAGGTCCCACAAAAGAGCAATGACATCTGCCAAAATGTCTGTCCACAGAGAGACCTGTCCTGACCCCTTCCCCTCTGGGCTTTGCCCTGAAGCTTGTCAATTCAACCTTTCCTTATATGCCCCTTATGCTTTTCAAGTTGCTGCTTGCGTGATGCAGTGCAGAGTGAACGAGTTTATGAGTGAGTCAGTCTCTGTTTGGGCCTTTTAAGACGTTCATGGTCCAAGTCTCCAGAAGCCCTCTGTCTCATTCAGCCACAACCCCATGGGTTTTCACAGCCATGTGATATGGGAAATTCTCTCCCTGGCACTGTGGCCATGGCTTAGAAATTGGATGTGGGCCTGGGATTCCTCATTCTTCAGGGGGCACCTCTTCAGTTGAGATGTACTTCCTGCTTTTTAACTACACAACTGTGGGTGTGGGAATTGCCCATCCTGCCTTTATGCCCCTCTTACCAGTCTTAACATGGCTTTTTCTCTATATCCTTAGTTATCCTTCTGTTCAGTTATTCTTCAGGTGGTCCTCAGTGATGGTTTTCTATAATTTAGTTTTAATTTTGATATGCTAGTGAGAGGAGGTGAACTCAGCACTTACCTCTTCTGTCTTCTTGACTAGAACTCCGTGTTTCTCAATGCCATTTATTGAAGAGACAATCATTTCCCTATTGAGTATTCTTGGCCCTCTTACCAAATATTATTTGACCTTTTATGTGTGGGTTTATTTCTGGGCTATAAATTCTGTTCCATTGGTCTATGTGTTTGTTATATGACACTATACATAGGTTGCTATATCTGTTTAGTATAATTTGAAATCAAGAAATGCAATGGTAATAGCTTTATTGTTCTTAATTAAAATTATTTGGCTATTTTGTAATCCTTGTGATTTTATACAAACTTTAAGAGAGCATTTTCCATTTCTGTGAAAAACATCAATGAGATTTTGATGTACTTGCCTTTTTTAAAATAAGCATTGACTTTTTATAAGATTACACCTTTTAATTTTTTTGGAGACAGGGGAAGGGAAGGAGAAAGAGAGTGTGAGAAATATTAATATAAGAGAAAAATATTGATCAGTTGCCTCTCATACATGCCCCAACCTGGGACCAAACCCCTCAACTCAGGCATGTGCCCTGACCGTGAAAAGACTTGCATATTTTAAAAATTTATTTATTTATTCTTATTGTTGTTCAAGTATAGTTGTTTCCATTTTCCCACTACCATTATTTACATACCAAAACTAATATTTAAAAATATATTAGTCTAAAGCTGTAACTTTGGTTTATTACTCTATATTTTTGTTTTCTACATACTTTGAGAAACACCACATTAAAAAGTATTAATTTATCTTTTGTACACACCATGTCTAAAGATGAAATTTTGTGACATTGATAACTAAAAGTGGTTGGTATTTAGCTGTGAAGAGGCAGGGACTCTGTATATTATTGAGGTTAAAGCAGTATTAATTAAAATAAGAGCATTCCCTTGGCCAGTGTAATTCATTTGGTTGGGTGACATCTTGCAAAATGAAAGATGAAAGGTTTGATTCTGGTCTAGGAACAGGCCTAGGTTGCAGGTTTGGTTCCTGGTCGAGGTTCATATGAAAAACAACCACTCAAAATTTTTTTCTCACATTGATGTTTCTCTTCCTCCTTCTCCCTCCCCTTCCCTCTCTCTAAAAAATGAATAAATAAATATTAAACAAATAACATTAGAGTGTTATAATTTTTAGATGTTAAATATAATACCTATGGTAACCACAAAGAAAATAGCTATAGAACTTACAAAAATTAAATGAGAAGGGAATAAAAATATTTTACTAGCAAAAAAATCAACTAACAGAAAGAAATATAGTAACATAAGAAATGAGGCAAAAAATCTTAGAAGGCGGGCCCTGGCTGGTGTGGCTCAGTGGACTGAGTGTGGGCTGGGAACCGAGCGGTCCCGGTTCGATTCCCAGTCAGGGCACATGCCTGGGTTGCAGACCAGGTCCCCAGTGAGGGCCACGTGAGAGGCAACCATACATTGCTGTTTCTCTCCCTTTCTTTCTCCCTCTGGTCCTCTCTCTCTAAAAATAAATAAAAATAAAATCTTTAAAAAAAAATCTTAGAAAGCATTTAGAAAACAAATAACAAAATGATAGAAATTTTCTTCATTAGTAATTACTTTAAATTTAATTAGATTAAACTTTATAATTGGAAGACAGAGATTAGTGAAATGGATTTTGAATAAAAAATATAATCCAACTATTTTTGTTTATAAGTCACTCATTTTAGATCCAAAGACACAAATAGATTTCAAGTGAAGTGATGGATAATTATATGAAGTGGCAAATTGGTACCAAAAGAAAGCAGGGTAGCTATAACAGACAAAATAGAGTTTAAAACAAAGAGATTACAAGAGAGAAAGAAGAATATTATCTATTTGTAAAAGTCTAATACAACAAAAATATATAATAATTATTATAATGATACACATAGTAATAGGCCATCAAAATATATGAAGGTAAAGTTGATAGAATGAGGGGAAAACAGATATTTTCATAATAATAGTTGGAAGCTTTAACATACCATTTTCAATAATGGAGGTACCATACAATAAAACAGCTGGTTCTAACAGACACATATAGGACTCTCTATTCAACAACAATGACATACACATTCTTCTCTAGTGCACATGAGATATTCTCTAGATCTTCACATGCATGTTAGGCCAAAAGTTAATTCTCAATAGATTTAAAAAATACGTGTCATACAAAGTATCTTCTCAGATCACAAGACAAATTTAGAAATCAATAACAGAAAGCTAGAAAATTCACAAACCGGTGAAAATTAAGCCACATACTGTAAATCAATGAATGGATCAAAGAAGAAATCATAAGAGAAATTTAAAAATACTTAGAAACAAATGAAAATAAAAACTCAACATTCCCAAACTTATGGACCACAGCAAAAGCAATTCTAAGAGGGGAATTTGTTGTTAAAAACATTTCAGCACTAGTCACAATAGCCAAAAGGTGAAAGCAATCCAATGTCCAAAAACAGATGAATAAACAAAATATGATATATATATATATATATATATATATATATATATATATATATATATATAAACACACATGTATGTGTACACACACACACACACACACACAATGGAATATTATTCAACCTTAAAAAGGAAGTAAATCTGACTCATGTCACAACGTGGATGAACCTTGGGGATACTATATTAACTGAAATAACCCAGTCATTAAAGATAAATACCTATGATTTCACTAATATGAAACTCATAGGAACAAAAAATAAATGGTAGTTTCCAAAGACTGGAGAGAGGAGGATGGGAAAGAAGTATCTAACAGATATGGAGTTTCAGTTTCACAAGTTGAAGAGTTCAGGAGATGAATGATAGTGATGGTTGCACAACAGTATGAATGTACTTAATGCCACTGAACTGTACACTTAAAAATTTTTAAGCCAAGGAACATGAATAAAGACTCATGGGCATAGACAATGGTTGGGGGGTGACAATGGGAGTGGGAGGGTGGCAGGGCAGGAGAGACCAATGGAGAAAAAAATGGAACAACTCTAACTGAACGATTAAAAAAAACCCAAAAGTGTCCTAGAAGATAAAACAAGAAATGTAAGTATAATATATTTTATATGTTTTTACTACTATAAAAATGTTTTAGAATAAAAATATTTCATTAAGAATGAAAGAAGAGCCCTGGCTGGTGTAACTCAGTGGATTGAGCACGGGCTGGGAACCAGAGGGTCCTGGTTCGATTCCCTGTCAGGGCACATGCCTGGGTTGTGGACCTGGTCCCCAGTGAGGTCCATGTGAGAGGCAACCATACATTGCTGTTTCTCTCCCTCTCTGTCTCCCTCCCTTCACCTCTCTCTAAAATAAATAAATAAAATCTTTAAAAAAAAAGAATGAAAGAAGGAAGAGAGAGATGGAAAAAAAGAAAGAAAAGAACTGATCGTCTTCAATTAAAAGATCGCAAGCAAACAATATCTGAGATCAAAGTTAGAAAGTTAAGGGAAACACCACCTTAGCTTTTCAGGTGGATTATGTACGTATGTGCCAACATCCATTTTATTCTTGCCACCTTTCTTTAGAGCTTGGTTTTCCACTAGGCTTCAAATAGCACTGTACTCCAGGACCATCAAGATTGTTTAAGTGTATAGAGGGAGGTAGGGAAGCTCCAAAACACAAGTGGAAAACCACAAAAATTAATAAACCTTTCATTAAATATATATGTAATATTACATTATGTCAACTAGCTACTGTAATTCAATTCAACTCTTAAATAACGGCACATACATTCTAGTTTAATATAGGATGGGATAAAGTTAAATAATTTGACATTATAGGAATGAGATTTCCAAGAGTTAGATTGTGAAAGGCCTATAAAATTCTTCTGGTTCTGTCCTAACACAGAGATTAACTTTCTTTGCTTGGTCCTGCTGTTTTTCTGTTGGCTCTGACGATGTAGCTTTTGGGTAAATAATAATAAAGCAAACATGAAATGAAGAAGAAAAAGAAGGAAAAATAATGCTTAATTTTATTTTATATAAATAAATTCAAGGCATTTGTGCAATGTGATGTTTTCAGATCTATTTGTATTATTTCCAACTAGGTATCTTAAAAATTACTTTCCAATGTTTAACATTATTAACTTTAAAACTTTCAAAATGTACTTTGGGCAAAAAGGCCCACATGTAAGTTAGAAAGACAAGTGAGTTTGTCCTACATCCTGACTGAATGTCCAGATGAAAACAAACACAAAAAAATTAAGCATTGAAGAAATGGCCAGAATTGCACGTGCATAGGTAAAAATGAATTTGAAAGGTAGGTGATGAATGTGCTGCTGATTGTTCAGTGAGACAAGTAATTTTGTTTATTTGAAGCTTGTACAGAATGTGTTTGCCTTTGAAATGTTTTTCAATTTTCAACAGCTGAAACTTTTGTTTCTTATTCTAAGCTCCAAAAATTAAGTATGATATCATTTAAAGATAGGAGCCAAGATAAAACAGGCATCTTTGTGATAAAAATTAGCCAGCTGCCAGGAAGTAGGAAGTTCTGAAGTAATTGACTGTGATTACTGTTACTTGCACAGACTGAAGACTTCTCAACAAGTCATTTAGCTATTCTTTTTGCATCTCTTGAGATAGTTTCCTCTATCCAACATGACCATCTATGATTTTTCTGTGAAAAAGTGGGAAAGCCAACTTGCAGTGCCAACGTCTAACATTGTTGAGGGTCTTTGTGTTGAAAACATTTGGGTTTTTCTCAAATCATAGTATTAAAGGCATAGCATTTATTATCACTATTATAATTTACTGGGAAATGAACCAATTTTTTGGTGTTTGTTGTGCATAATACAACTATATATTATGTATAATACAACTTTGCATTAGTGGATAAAATAAAGTAAATAAAATGGTATTAAGTGCCAGTGAAATTATGAAATATCAGTGAAAATACTTCAGAAACTATAAATTATTCTTTAAATTTTTTCTAAATACATATCCTATAAATGCATTTGATTTTAAAAGAAAGGATCAAAAACTATAAGTGGCACAAGGTTGGGTCCTTGGTTTCAGTTTCATTATTTTATAATACATCTACATCCAATAGATTATATTTCAGTACCCATTAAAAAGCATAGGTAAAATAACAATTATAATAGAAAGATATAATAATAAAATATAAATAATACTTCCATGAGATTTATTGGATACAACATTAAATTATGTCTTAAATAATGAAAATTCTCTAATTTGTTGACATACTTTCTAATAAAGAAGGTTTTACTGTGCAACCCAGAAATTCTATTCTCAGGTATGAACTCAAGAGCATTGAAAACACACAGGTAACTGTGTGCACGTTTGCAGATGTGCATGCAAACACACACAGACTATTTGTGTTTGAGGAGTTCTATGCATTATGCTCCAGAACTATATAACAGAAATGTTCATCAGTAGATGAACAAATAAAATTGTGGTATATGGTAGTCACAAAGGATACACTATTCAGTGATAAATAGGAATGAACTACCAACACACATACACATAAATAAAACTCAAAATGTAATGCTTACTTGAAGTCAGACCCAAATGACCATAAGCTATGATTTATATGTATAAAGTTTTAGAATGGAAAAAAGTAATCCACAGTGACAGAAAGCCAGGGGACAAGGAAAGGGATTGATTTCAAAGAGGATCAGGGGAGTATTTGACATAATGCAGATGTTTACATCTTGATTATGGTGATGTTAGTTACGTGTCTGTGTATTATTAGTATATTGATGTACATAACCCTAAGACTAAAGGTTCAGTAGATCTATACAAGATGGCCGTGTAAGTTTCAAAAACTCATTCGGAACTTTGGGAGCTTTCTGTAGCTTACTTGAATTATACAATCTGCCGAGCACCTTCGGCAGAGATGATCTCAACACCACACTGTGGCATGTCCCCACAATATCTGTTAGTCACCAGAATGTGCTCAGGACATGCAGACCTCTGTTCTGTAAAACCTTAAGACAATTATAAGTAGTATGAGACTACTAGGGCTCCCCATTTCATCCTGTAAGACTGTTTAAGGTAGAGATAAGACCCAGTTCTGGCTAAGAGTGATTTGGGTACTACTGGTAGCTGGAAGAAGTCACTGTAATCTTCTGCATGTATATTTTTTCATATGATAGGTGTGATGGATTCTATGTCACCCAGTAAGACACTGCATATCTTACCATATGCTGATCTAAACACTAATAAACACCTTTTTTTAACCATCTTTTTTCTTTAAAATCTCATTTATATCTAGAGCTGCACAATAGAGTATAGACACATGCAGCTATTTAAATTTAAACTAACTAAAATTAAATAAATTTTAAATTCAGTGCCTGACTTGTATGGGCTGCATTTCAGGAACTGTTATAAACTACCATATTAGGTAGTGCACATATAGAATAATTCCTACATCAGAGAAATTCTACTGGAAAGTGCTGATCTAGCAGATAGATGAAGCCTTTTCAAAAATATCTTGCCTTTTAAAATCATCATCACTGATCGCTTCTCGGCCTTTTGGCTAAGATCAAGTGTAAAATCATCATCACTGAATAGTCGTGCCCAATGCCAACTTCTAGGTAATATTTTAGATTGTGAATTTCATCCTTTTTATAGAACAAGGTATTGATTCTAAATATCCCTTTATAGAATATTAATCTCTTATTTCAAGTATATTAAATTCTTTTTTTAAGATTATTTATTTTTAGAGAGAGAAGATGGGAAGTAGAAAGAGAGGGATAGAAACATCAATGTGTGGTTGCTTCTCACGTGTCCCCCCCACTGGGGACCTGGCCTGCAACACAGGCATGTGCCCTAGACTGGGAATTGAACCAGCGACCTTCTAATTCACAGGCCCACTCTCAATCCACTGAGCTACACCAGCCAGGGCTAAGCTCTTTTTTTCTTTTAATCTTAATTAAGTGTATCATCTTTTCTCCATAATTGTATGTTCATCAATTCTATGTCTGATATGGTCCCTTCACATTCATGAGGCAGTGAAATTTGATCTTCAATACTAGCTGGAAAATCAGAACTTGTGTACAATACTCAGTCCACCATAGTTCAACTTAATGTTTCCAATAACCTCACAGAGCCTTTGGGATTTTTAGGAGCTGGGTAGCCCATGCCCATTACAGCAGCCACAATGGGCGAGATAGAGTAGGAATGAATAATTCCTTTTGCGTTGATGAAAGTCTGATGCAGGTTTTTGACAAAATCCTTGTTAGAATTCTGTAATAAAAAGGTAGAATGTTTTCCAAGCTTGTCAGCTTGTGTACACACATTCAAAACTTTATGGAACTTACACTGTTGAAACTATTATTAAAGAAGTTATATAAACAAACTTCTGCAAGTTGGTAGAAAAAATATGACACTACCCATCTGGTGTTCCCAGGAAAATGCCTATCCTTGAATTGAAACAGATTTCAAAATCAATATTTAAGAATGTATAGCAATGTAATGTAAAATTGTAATGAACATAATTTCTGGCTTTTGAAAATGTACAAAAATAATAAAATTCAATCTTTAAAAATGTATGTTTTAAAGGAAAATTTAAATTTAAATATGTTTCCAAGTTGATTATTCATCTCTTTGCATGCCACACATGTTGCTTGTGAGTGGCTTTGACAATCTGGCAGATAATGTAGTATATGTTTTACTAACGTATAAATTAATCTTGATGTGCTCCAAAGTAGGAAACTTGATAATATAAAACTTCAAAAGAAAATATCACGTTTTCAGGTTAGACTCACACTATTTGAAATAAAAGTTAGCTAAAACTCAATTATACAGATCAAAGAAAAGACAATTCTATATACACTTGAAATATTTAGCACATCACAAGTTTATATAGCTGGATTGATAAACCCATCATTTATGTAATGTATTTTTAAAATACTGTAATATTTAGATATATAAACTAAATTATTTTCAATAAGGACATATTTTTCATCACTAAACATTTAGAAGGTATAAGTAATATATTTAATAGTTCACCAAGTTTTTAGTGAGTAATGACTGACTACATAGTGTTGTCCTAGGCCTTGTGGAAGGAGTCCAATACATAGACATAAATCTTTTCTTTTTTTTAAAGGCTAAAAATGTGTTTTAATAAGTTGATGCTGCATTACTGCTCCATTTTCCAGAAAAAGTCCAGAGGTATCAGGGACAAATCAAACATGGTACACCAATTTAAAAAATGCACAGCATAACTACCTAAGATAGGCAAGGCTAAGAGCTACTGTCGAACATTCAGCATACAGCAACCCTGTTCCCAAGATTGTACTAGGCCATCAAGAAAAGCTGTTAACGGCAACATCAGACACAAAACCACCATTCCTGGGTCATCCCTACCCAAGAAGAAGAAGGAGGCAAGTTAACACAAGATTATTTTTTAAAGATACACTAAAATGAAAATCTCTAAGAGAAAATGTCTTCCTTAGGACACGAAGGGATAATATATGGGATATAACAGAACTGTATGTATGTTATCTGTGACCTCTGCGGACATTTGCCTGAATTCCCACCTGGGAGTGAATGGAGTGATGGGGCTAAGTTCATTGGAGGATGTTGGTGGGTTTTGTAGTATATGTGGCAGTGTCTCTGGGGTTAGGGAACTTAAGAATGAGAAAGTAAATACAACAGGATAAATAGAATGGAATGATCAAGATTAATGGGGACTCTAAGTGGATCCACTTTGCCATTGTTCCCTCCCTCCCAGGCCCTCAATAATCTCATGAGACTTCAGGAATGCACCACACAGATATGATTAAATGGTATACCATACAGAATTCATTTGTTAAATATTGCCCCTCCCTGGCTCTCTGCCTCCAGCATACTCTCTAGAGTAGTACAGGCAGGGGAAGACCTAACTATTGGGAGGAATTCCTAACATTTTTGCAGGGTAGAACTCCAGCTAGTCCAAAAAGGGTCCTTCTCTTAAGGGTTTTGGGGAACTAGACAATGCAATTTTATTAGTAACGGCAATGTTTATTTGGAGCAAATTCTGCTCCAGGAGCTGCGTGGTTGAATGCAGAAGGGGTTCCACCAATTGCCCCTATTCCTTCCATTGTAGCAGCTTGGCTGAAGTGTTCGGTAGTTGGTGAGGTCAATCCCAAGGTTCCATCTGGCATCATAGTGGCAGGTCCTGGAGGAGCTGGGGTACCAGCAGGCACAAGAGCAGGGGGCATGGCGCCTCTGTTATTTGTGCCGATAGCACCTCCCAAAGCCATCTGGCCCATCGGTATCTCCTGCTCTCTCGCATCGGGGACGGTTCCCTTGAATTCTTCCTGCTGCCTCCGCGTCATTTCTTCCTGCTGTCTCCGCATCTCTTCACTGCGCCTGCACTCCTCTTCCTGCCTGAGCTCCAGTTGCTTTCATTTTTGCACTTCTCGGTTGTGCAGCTCTTCCATCCTCCGAAGTTCTTCTTGAGGCCGCATCAGATCCTGCCTCATTAGCATGAGCTAGTGCTCATGGTGAGCAGCTTCCATTTCCACCTCCAGTTTCTCGCGAGCTTCCAAGTTGTGGTCCACTTGGTCCTGCTGCTCTTTCTCCATCTCAGTGAGAGCCTTCCAGCGCATGGCATACTCATACTCAAAGGAGCCAGGCTTTGCAAATCTAGGTGGCTGCTCCCGTTCCTTATGAAATTGCTGGTTCTTTATAACCAGCTTCTCTGGAAGTCCCTCTTCATCATCTAACTGGTCCATGGACTCCACAGTCACAGGCCGAGGGAATGCAGTTAGAAAGGAGCCTTCACTGCATCTGTCCAGAGCTTTCTGAGCAGCTGGCTTCCCTGAGAATTTAACAATGTCTTTTCCAGAGGGCCTTGCTCAATCATCCACAATGACTACAACCCTCTCTACCTGGCGGAACACGGAAAAGGCTTCCTCCAGCAGTTTGTTGGACACATACTGAGGAAGGTTTCTAACTATAAGGGACGCACTATGGCAGGCAAAGCGCACATGCAGCTGCTTTCCATGGAGTGGCATGTTGTCCAGCTCCACTTTAGCAATCTCTGCCAGAGTTCTTGTTTTCAAGAGGATAAAGCCAAAGCCCTTATCCTTATGAATGAAGACTTCATCTGCCTTCCCATATTTCTCAAATAGTTTCCTCATTTCCTCCTCAGTGAGGTCAGGAGGAAGATTGCCCACAAAGAGCTGGCTACGCTGGGTGAAGGTCTTCTGTCCTGGTTTCCTAAAATTCTTCATTCTGGCTTCTGGCTTGTTGCTCATGTACAGGTATTGGTAGTGGCAGTGGCTGCTGCTCTTGCTGTTGGTGGTGCTCTTGGTGGTGATGCTGATGATGCTTCCTGGGAGCATGGATTTGCTTCTCTAAGTTAAAGGTTTTATTGCTCTGTATTTTAAAACCCCTCTACCAACTGTTCTTTCCTCAGAGTAATGGCCACACCGACATAAATCTTTTCTGTAGTCCACAGTGGTCTACTAGGCAGGCGTTGGGAAGTAGTTTTGCACACAGATGATTAAGGATAGCTTATTGCATGTTTTTGTTTTTAACAAATATATCATATATTTCATAAATATAATACAGGCTGGGACAGAAGTATATTTACAGTTAGAGTGCATGAAAGAGTTTATTCTTGTATTATTATTTATTAATTATTGTATTATTTTCAATAAAACAACTATAAACCTACTTTCCCCCCACCTTGTATATGTTCAGAGTTTTCACTGAATAATCAAAAAGAAAATTAAAGACATTAATGTTTTTGTTAAAAGGAGCAAATCTCTAAACAATTCTATATGGTATCCAAATCTTATTATTAGAATTGTATTTTTGGAATTTAACCCATTTTTAGATGATTCTAGTTCTGTACTGATAAGATCAGAAAAGAGAAGAGCACAACCATGCATCTCTTCACTCTCTGCAAGATGTCAAACATCATAAAATTTTATAACCTCAGACTGAATTCCTGTCCCTGTCTAGCCATGGGCTCGCCCTGCTATCATGACCACATGGAGAGCGCACAAAATAAAGTGTCATTCAGTAAGTAGTGTGCTTCTGAGTATTTTAAGGGTTAATTCTTTCTGACCTGATAAGAGCAAAATGATCACAGAATTAAAGATATAAGAACTTCATCTTAGGTGCTGTGCCAATTTCATATTGAATCTATGATCACTGCTATTTCAATGACCCCAGGTTCTTACCGCCCCTGGGCATGCAGTGCCTTCACATCTAGATTTATTCTTCACCTGATGGCTGATGCAAATGAACTGTGAGCATAACACAACATTTACTATTATCCAAATTGAGATTTCAAGAGACAGATTGGCCTTTGGAAATATCACTGGCCTAGTAAATTTATAAGACATTTTAATCTTACAGGTTTGTTCACAATGTGTAAGGACCAAAATACTGAAAACTGTCACCAACTTGCCTCTGTCACTAGCATACCTGGAGTTGATGTGTTTGAGCTGTTGGCAATGAGATTTTCTGTTTAAATAATAAGATTTCAAAACCTATGCTTGAGAGTACAGATTTATTTCTTTACTTTTTCTTTATTTTTATTATTTACACCATTACAGATGTCCCCATTTCTCCCCCAGCCTCCACTCAACCCTTACCGATCCCCCTTCTCTCTGGCCAGCGCAGCTGTTGTCTGTGTCTATGGGTCATGCACGTGTGTTCTTTGGCTAATTCCTTCACGTCCTTTCATCTGGTCCTCCGTCCTACCGCTCCTCTGACAGCTATCAGTCTATTCCTTGGATCCATGCCTCTGTTTCTCTTTTATTCCTCAGTTTATTTTTAAAAGCCTTTTTCCCAGTTTCCTGTTTTCAGATACTCATTAACTTTTTATTAAAATCAATAATAAATGAAAACCTTTTTGGAATATCCTGCCAGTATAATGCAAATATTCCAAATTCTTATCTAGAATCCTTGTATGCAGTAATAATAAAATAATGTACAAGTACATGCATACATGCATCACTAGTCGTAGAACAGACCACAGGGAAACCAGACAATATTTTGAATGAAATAAAATAAAAAATATTGATAAGTATGGGGTATAGTTCTTTGATAAATATTTAGATTTTTAACTGTATGTAATAGAAAAGAGACTAATATCTATTCAATGATCTATTGTATAATCTAAAGAGATTCAACAAAAAAGAGTAAATTAACCCAAAGTAAGTATTAGAAAGACCATGATTCAAATAAAGTAAATCGATAAAGTAGAAAATGACAAACTATCAAGAAAAATCAATAAAACAAAATTTCATACCTTTGAAAAAATCAATGAAGTTGGTATAACTCTAGCTAGATTGATTTTTTTAAAACAGTTTTCCTATATTGGGAAAGAAAGATAGAATGTTACTATAGATCTTTTAAGCATAAAAAATAATTAGTCAATATTATGAACAATTTCATGCAAATGAACTTGTCAATTTGTGAGATAGATAAATTTCTTAAAATATAAAATGTCATAATAATATTAAGCCTGAACACACATACATGCACACCACACACAGTGCACCACAGAACACCAAGCCCTGACTGGTATCCTTAATGATACTTCGTTACACACTTAAAAAAGAATTATCACCAGTCCATCAAAAATGTTTTAAGAATGTAGTAGAAAGAATGTAACCTAAGTCACTTTTGAGAGCAGCATTACCTCACATTAAAACCAGACACAAGCATGGCAAGATAAAAAAGTAACTATAGATAATATTAATTATATTATGTGACAGAAAAATCCATGTATGTATGTATATGTGTGTGTCTGTGTGTATGTATATATATGCTTATATATTATAGGTGTAATATAGCCAAGTGACATTTATCCAAAAAATTCAAGCTTGGTTTATACTTGAAAATCAATCAACATAATTCCTCACAATAGCATTATCAAGAACTTTTTTTTATATTTTAAATTTTCTTTAGAATTGCAGATTGCCTGAAGTATTTCTTTTTTTTTAATTTTTTTGTTCAAGTAGAATTGTCTCAAATTTCCCTCCACCATTAGCTGCTGCCCCACCCATTCCCACTTCCCACCCTTTATCCATGGATGGAACTGGAGAGCAATATGCTAAGTGAAATAAGCCAAGTGGTGAAAGACAAATACCATATGATTTCACCTATAAATGGAGCCTAATCAACAAAACAAACAAGAAAGCAAAATATGACCAGAAACATTGAAATAAAGAACAAACTGACAATAACAGAGGTGTGGGGAGAGACGAATAATGGGGAGAAAAGGGGAAGGGTCATCAAGGAACAGGTATAAAGAATACATGGAAAAAGAACTTTCTTTGAAAGACATAAAGAAGATAAAGCTAATAAAAGAGAACTTTCTTATTAATACTAGGACAAAGGAAAGGTTGTCCACTCTTATCACCTCTATTCAAAATTGTACCTGCAAGTGCTAGAAGCAACCTAAATGTCCACCAGTATATGAGTGGATTAAAAAAAAAAACTATGGTACATTTGCACAATGGAATACTACCCAGCAGAAATAAAGAAGGAGCTCCTATCCTTTGTGACGGCATGGATGGAACTGGAGAACATTATGCTAAGTGAAATAAGTCAGGCGGTGAAAAACAAATACCATATGATCTCACCTATAAGTGGAACCTAATAAAAAAACAAACAAGCAAGCAAAATATAACCAGAAACGTTAAAATAAAGAGCAAACTGACAGTAACCAGAGGGCAGGGAGAGAAGGATAATGGGGGGAAATTGGTGAAGATCCATCAAGGAACATGTATAAAGGACACATGGACAAAGCCAAAGCGGGTAGGTTCAAGGGTAGGAGGCAGGGTTGGGTGGGGCACGAAGCCATTGTGGGGTGAAAATGGAGACAACTGTACTTGAACAGCAATTTAAAAAAATGTACCTGAAGTCTTATTCTGTGGAATAAGTTAAGGAAAAAAAAAGTTAGAGAAATATGAAAGTAAAATTGCTTCAATTTTTATTTATGGTCATATTTGTAAAATACTAATAGGAAAATTGTCTATCTACTAGAAATACTAAGAAAATCTAATGATTTCACAAAATTAATGGTTACTATACTAACTTAATTATATTCAATATTTTACGGCCTGTCAGTAAAAGTACTGGAAATAAGATTTTAAATTAGCATCAAAATCATAATATTTTTAGATAAAATAATAGCAAAACTTGCAAGACCTTAGCCAAACACTACAAGATATTAATTAGAGTGAAATAAAAAGATGATTTTACCATATTTGTGAAGATTTTAACAATGTTTCTCTCAATATATTAAAAAGTTGCATATCCTCTAATTAATTGAGTTAAAAGGATCTCAAAATTTTTCATTAAATGTTAGTTTTGTAGAAATGGAGAAGCAGATTTTTTAATTTATGTGGAGTGAATATCGGATAGCCAAATCACTTCAGACATAACATTACCTTCTTTTAAAGTTTTTAAGGATATATATTACCTTCTTTAGAACTTTTTTCACAGAGGTGTCAATAGGGAATGAAATGTTTACAAAATTAATTTATAAAGGTAATGCTGTGGGCAAATGGATGAATATTCTTTTCAACAAACAGTACTGTGATATGTTCACATCGATAAAGAATAACAATCACTACCACTGCTTACCTCAATAGAAACCCTAAATAGAAATTAAAACTATGGAACTGTAACATTTCTAGAGGAAAACATAGAAGAAATAATCTTATGAGATTAGAGTAGGCAAAGATCTCTTTGACAGGACATAACAGGTATAAACTACAAGTAGAAATTTGATAAAATAAACTTCATAAAATTTAAAAACACTCCAAAAGACAACAAGAAAGAGTAGAATTACTATCTGCAACACATAATTTTGACCAAAGACTTTTAATGACAATATGCAGAGTGGCTTAAAGTAGGTTTCTGATTGTTCACATGGAAAATAATACAATAATAAATAATACTATGATAATAAACTTTGTGTTTCATGTGCTCACAACTGTAAACTTACTGTTGTTTGATCCTGTATAAAGAACTCTTACAACTTAATTATCAGGATACAAACAAAAGACCATATATTGTATATATATACATTATAAATCAGTCAGCATCATTAATTATTAAGAAAATAAAATTAAAATGAAAAAGAGATATTAATATTCACAAGTTATAATAGCTAAGATAAAAATACTGATTGGATAGTATGTGTAGGAATTGATAGTCCAACACATTGCTGGTGAGAATGTGAAATGATATTATTTTTTAAAACAGTCCAACAGTTCTTATAACTTAA
>PVJI01018488.1:0-33234 GCA_004026765.1 Micronycteris hirsuta | reverse complement strand
GTTCTGCCTTGTCCCATGAATATTCAATCCTATGTAAATATGCCCTAAGCTCCTAATAAAAGCACGGTGCTGCCATGTTCGTGGCTTTTTTCCCTATGATAATGGGAGAAAATGCCCGTGACCCTGGCTTCATCTCATAATGTGTCTTTGTGTGTGAATCATTGATGCTTCAGGCTCAAGTCCACCCCACGGTGGATTCCGCGGGTCGGATTCCACCTCAAGAAAGCGGCCACCCAAAGAGGGAAGAGAACAATTTATTCACTCGATAACCATTTCTTGAGTAGCTGTGTGAGTCTGGCCCTGTGCAAGGCGCTGTGAATGGTGAATACATCATCCCTCACTCCTGCCACCATGCAATCCACAATCTACTGAAGGATATAAACAGTAAATAAGTAAGTATGAAGTGGTGTGGAACTTGTACAAGGTGATGGGGAAAGTGTGGGGTGCTTTGGGAGCCCAGGGCAGAGGCATCTACCCCAGTACAGGGTCCACAATGGAGGGCAGCGGGGAAGTTTTGAGAAAGTGACCCTGGAGCTAGGACTTGCGGGGCGGCTGCAAGGCAGGAGATGAAGAAAGAAGAAGGCTCGTGAGGACCAGCAGGGAGAGGGAGGCAGGGAAGCCTGGCCAACAATTCCTAGTTCTTTTGGTTCACAAACCACATGCCTTTTGCTCTGCAGGGCTGATGTTATTTCCACAGTGGAGATACACTGCAGTTTCCTCCAAGTCCAGAACAGCTGCCTTTGGGCACCTTTTCCAGTGTGCATTGAGTTCTCATCACTAAGGCGGCTGATTTCAGTGTCTCCCTGTATCACATTTAATAGCATTCCTTTGTTGAAAAATTAAATCAATCTTCCTGGCCTGGAATATTTTCTCTTGACTGTACCTACCCTGATCTATCATGTTTTGGTGTTTTGCTCATTTCTCAGAGGGCAATTAGATATTTCTTATGGCCACATTTTTGTCCACAGAACATATCATTGATGCAGGGGGGATGTATTACCCATATGATGATTTCTGAAAACTGTAAGGAAGACTGTCCAATTTCAGGGCCAGTGAGATGCAACCATCAAGAGCTCACTGCATGTGGTTACCTTATATTTCAGTGGGCACCACACTTTCTCTGGACTCATTCGATCTCTACTTGCCCCATGGTGAATTTAGGTATCCTGTCCCACAGAGTGCAGACAAGATGTTAAGTGAAAGATAGATGAAGCCATGGCCCTAATGGAATTCACAGTCCAGTGGAGAAGACAGATACTAATCAAGTGATCAAGGACTTAAATGAGAAACTGAAACTTCAATAATGCTCTATACAAATGGATTGTAGAATGCTGGTGGCGGGGGGATGGGGAGCTAAGCATAAGGAGTACAGATTTCCGTGGGATGGGAAGGGCATTTCAGTCCAGGCAGGACAAGGAGACCAGCTGAAATCAGGCAGGAGAACTGGGAAAGAGGCGGCTATAGTTTTCTAAGAACTAGAAAAAGGAGACAGAGCCTGACTATAAATTAGGGCTCAGCTTTTAAATCTGAGGCTCAGGTGGAATTATTCTGAAAATGCAGCCAAATCCATCAGTGTCCCGTGTTTTAGGCCAGTGACCTCAGCTGGTCGAAATGGCAAATCTGCTCTCCTTATTTGAGGAAGGGTCTTTTCACCCTGGGAACTTTGGAAATAATCCTAGAGTTGGTAAAAAGCATAAAATACACCCATGGTACTGACACGTCTGTATTTGGCTTTGAAAGATTTGGCAGTCACAATAATTTGTGTGTGTATGTGTGTGCATTGTTATTTGTGCTTCCCATCCTTTGCCAGGAATACTGGGGTTATTAACTGGAGAGATTTGGAACCTTTTATGAGGCAATCATCTCATAAGAAATTTGGGATTTTTTTACATATATTTGACATTTCTGAATCTCTGTGAAAAGTATAATCTTCCTTTAAAAATACGTTTGGAGATAAAATGTAGAACTTATAAATAAAAATATGATTTCTTAACAACATGAAGACATAAATTGCGACCAAGTTTTCTTTAAGATAGAAACATCGGGTGAAGTGAACCTCTTGTTTTTCAAGTCAATCTGGCGACATAAGAAGGAAATTCCCAAGGACCAAGGCACTGAGATTCCACCGTCAGTTCATTTCTCCAAGGGCAGGGGACTCACGAACCCCGGTAACACCAACACCACAGCCCTGTTCTAACTAGAGAATGTCTTCCTAAGTCAGATCCTTCTTCCCTGTTGTTTCCATATGCCCTCCTCTCTGAGAGGACAAAGAGTCCCGAGCTCTATATTTAATGTTTATTTTTTCAGAAACACAGGAACGCTGAGGAGAGGAACTCTCAAGAGTGAGACATAAACTTCGAACATAAAATAAAATTTGCTTTGGTACCATTATGCCACTACACAGACCTAAACAGAGTACAATTCGTATAGAGGTATTGAATATTTCGAACATTTTTATCATCAAACCTGTGTATCAGGAATCTAAAGGGAACATGGTACAGTACATGTGTTACATCAAAAGCTGTCCTGTTTGTAAAGAGTATTTCTTAATCTACCTTTCATATAACTCAAGGTATGGTCTATATATCAGCTATTCTGTCCCTGTGCATTAAGTTCAGATAATATGTATAATCAGCATCATGGTAAGGCTCACAGGCGTTGGCACCTGGCACCAGGGTTGGGTGGAATCCTGACCCTGGCCTTGACCTTGAGATAACCTTCAGCAAGTCCTTTGAACTCTGAAGGCACCTTTCCTCATCAGCAGAGGAATGCAACAGTGAAACCTACTTCAAGGGACTATTGGGGGAAGTAGATAAGGCACTGTGTAAAGTGATTGGCAAAGTGTATGATACAGAGAAGCTTCCAAAAAAATCAATTAATGATAGCTAATAACATTAACTATAGATAATCATAAATAATTATTGGCCCCACTATTTTCAAATTCCATTCATGTTCCGCTAACTTCATAAAAACCCATACTCCACCAAGTGCCTATAACCTTTCTTCCAGTTTCTGAATTCCTACAGGATAAGCCATGTGAATTACATGATGCAGGTTTTTTAAATCATGTACTACAGTATATTATTCTCCTGGTAATATTATATATGTAATTCCTGTACTGTCATGAATTATTCTCCAGTAATGTTATATGTGCAATGCCTGTCACCTCCTCTAGAAAGTCCTCCATGATATCTCTTAGGTCTCTTCCAGGCTTAACCAGATGAGCTCTGTGCTTCCTGGTGTCCTGTGCCTTTCTCTCTGCTGTAGCAAGTAATGCTGAATTATGAATTTTAATTTCATGTAAATAACTTCTCTATTATGTATCATATCTTCTTGACCACAAAGAATGCACCTTATTCATCTCTCCATCCTCTGGACTGGCATGAAACTAGTGTTGGGAAACTGGACTGTCCCATCCTCACAATATAAATGCCTAAGGTATGGACACTACTTTCCCACTGTCTTTCGGCCACTCCCTAGTAGGGCTGAGCTATCTGTTCCACGATGCCTCTTCCACTAGCCATGCTACCTGCGCAGTAACCATTACACAGATTAGGTGGGAGGTTAATAAGTGGAACAGGTAAAAAGTTGCCATATCAAAATAAATTTAGGGAATTCTTACTAAAATAGGTATTGTAAAACTTCCCAGAATCTTTCATATGGTAGTATCAATTATGACTTCAAGAAGGGGGTTACGTGAAACTCAGTGTACTTTCTATACTGGGCATTGGGAGTGCGATCTGGTTTCTATGTCACATTCTTTTAGCAACATTACGGAGACCAACATGGCCATGGGCCACTGATGAAATGATCCAGACTGGCTGGGTTTTCAAAACACCCCTGACCTTTAAAATCACTTGTGCTCCAATCTGTATGTTCCTCTGAACTGGAGTTGTGATACATGATGTAAATGGCATGGTTTACACATATAAATTCTATATCCTTTTTTGTTTTCCTTCAGAGTTCTTATTTCCCCTTCCCCCTCCCCCCTTCCTTCTTCCTTCCTTCCTTCCTTCCTCCCCACCTTCTTTTTATCCTTCCTTCCTCTTTTCCTTCGGGGACCTTTGCTTTCTCCTTTTCCTTCCTCTTTTTCTTACCCTCCCTCCCTCCTTCATTTTGTTAATTTACTGTGGTTCTCCCCAAATTACATACCATGAGAAAAGGAAGTTTATCTGACATTTTTACCACCAAACTCCAGGCCTAGAACATCATCTAGTACAAACTAAGCCCTTGATAAATTATTTAGAAGTAAAAAGAAATATCCCTCTTTGTGCAAAATGTAAATCAATGCTGATCAGACACCAGCCCAAAGTAATCTGCTTGCTGGACTGACCCTTATTTGACTTTTCAAAAGAAAATCACCTTGTGTTAAGGCACACAGCATAGCAGTACAGTAAATCTCCTATTGAAACACCAACTCAATTCCCAGACAGATTGTATTTTGCAAACAAGGGTGTCCCCGAGGCGCGCACGGGGATGAAGCACTGGTTCAGGGAAGGGGAGCGGCTGCTTGTCTTGCAGAGAAGGGTCCTTTCAGTGGAGACACAAAGCTGGGGCTGATGTGCCCATGAGCACCACGGGGAATTTCTATTTTGCTCAATTCCTTTTTCCAGTTCCAAATTGCATTTTGGGCTCTTTATAAGATGATGGATGGTAACTCCCTATTTCTCTTGTTGGTAAGTCATTGAGTATTTGTCATTCTCACTTAGGTCCAAAGACCTAGTCAATCAGTGGCTAAAAACACAACACATGATGCTGCTTGTATCCTATTGCGTTGCAATAAAACAGATAAGGTTTCAGAGACTGAAGCCTTTGCCCTTTCAAGAGATTTCTCCTAACCTGTGGCTGTAAATGACAGCATCTATTCTAACATCTCAGGAAACCGGCCAAAGTAATTTCTTTTTGTGTCTCTTACTATACAATAGCTTGCATGATCAGATACTGAAACATATATGACTTAGAGTAAAGGAAATGGCAGCATTCTATCACAATGCCAGGGAAGCGATTATTGCAAACAGGGACATTTACTGAAAAATGCCTATCTTAGAATTCACCCTGGCAGGAAAACTGGTGTGAGACCTTCTGCCAGAGTCCATTCCTTTTTTAATATCGCAAAGGGAGAGAGAGCTTCTGGAGCTCAGCAAGAAAGCATATTTCTAAATAATACCTCTAGGAAATTCATTTTTTTACCTAATAATACATATGTTTTTTATCTTTGGGCCTGTTAAGGCCTCTTAGATTTCCTGAATTCTTTCATTGCTTCTGCATGTGAAATTTCTATTGGCAAGATTTGACTCGTGATAACTGCAGGGCATGCCTGAAGAAGGTCAGCTGTGGCCACTGAGGCCAGTCCCCCTGGGTCAGAAAATGGGGAAGGGGGTCTTCATTACACTTAAAGTTGAATACACAGCAGAAATTTTTCTTTCCTTATTTCTCAGTTAGGTGGAGATGGGAAAAGAGTCCTACATACTAAAACTTGCTACATTCAAAATCATGTTCCAGTTTATATTTCATACACTGTAAAACATGGTAACTTAGCCATTGTAGATTGAGGACTAATAGGACTGGTAAAACTATGAAATCCAGGCAATAAGCACCATGGATCAGACGCATGATGTCTACTGGTGATGACTCATTAGAGAGGTGTCAGAACAAACATTCTTCCTCCTAATCTTCCCCCGTGCCTAGGACAGTGTTATATTGAGGGTGCCTGCAGACGCTTTTGAATTTTGTTTGTATGAATGAGCAAATGAGGGAATGAATGAGTGATGCGGCAAGAGAGAAAATGAGGTGCTTTTAAGCTCAAAGGTGGCTATTTCTATAGCCAGAACCTATAGACAATGAAGCATCATGGGACTGGGGAAAATGCTCTTGAGTTATACGAATATATTTGTTGAGAAGATTTTGCTGTACATCAAAGGGGTGAGTTCCATGAAATGAAGACCTTACCTCTTTTGCTCACTATAGTTTCTAAGAGCTCTAATACGATATTTTTTGAATGAATGAATGGTTGTGCTTTGCAGTATTTCATGACAAACAGTGCTCATTCTTCAATTTTTCCTCCCAGTCCTCTACTTCTGAAAATGTACCGGCACCCATTCTAAAGGCAATATGCTCCCAGGTTTTTGCTTGAATCATCAGCCTTACCTGCAGGAGAACAACATGTGGTATCCACAGCCAGCAGGGGACACTCAGGGATGGAGGGTCCCCTAAAATCTTGAGGCTTTAATGGGGAAGGAGGCTGAAGAAGATTGTGTAGACTTTAAGATAAAACTAGGGAATCAATATTTTCACTGATCTTACACACTAATCTCAACTTTTGGTCTCTAGGATTCTTTTTTTTTTTTTTCCCAATTGCTCAGAGAGAGCAGACCGAGCAACAAATGTGTCCACCTGGAAAATGGCGAACGCTGGGAACCTAACAGAAAAGCGAGCATGCATATCACATAGGAGGCAGTGTGCCTGTATTCCAGGAGCTTGAGTCCACTGGGGGAGACACGGTTGTCATTCAGACACACAGGAAATCAAGGGAAAATAATCACAGGGCAATCTGTACACTAGATTGCAGTGCTGTCTTTAAGTTTTCTTATTGTGATAAAACTAATGCCTACGCAATGTAAACACTTTGAAAGGAAATAAGGGAATGAAAAACAAATGGTGGTGCCATGATTCAGAAATTTTAAACTATTTAAAATATTTTGATGTTTCCCCAGTATTTTTTGTGACCATCAGCCTTTGTGTGTGAAGAGAAGAATTAGGATTATGTTCACCTTAATTTTGTAACCTGTTTTTTTTTCACTGAGCATGATGATATGAATATTTGTCGACACCATTCATTCTAACCTCTTACAATAACACCCCACTGCTGGAAACGATGTGTGGCTCATCGTGGTTTCGCTGTGGTCCCCCACAAGGGCTTTCTCAAAGCATTCTGCCCACATTCAAGGCCAGTGGTAATGTGAAAACCCAGTGTCGCCTCGAAAGAGTTCACCCTAGGATGCAGACCCAAGACAGCCTCGTGGAATGGGAAGGTCACAGCTTTCTACTCTGGCGCATCTACGTTTTTGGCACGTGTGCCCATCCTGTCTCTATCTTGACGAGTTCTGTGCTTGCTTCCATTGTCACTTGTTCTCCTACCATCATCCCGGGCAGGTCACCCAGGCTCCTCTCTGTTCTTGTTGTTATGGGATCATTATTTATGAAGAGTAGCTAAAACTGTATGCAGAGGTTGCCCTACACTTCATTAATTAAATCCAAACATAAATAACAACAGAACCTTTTCATGTGGAGTTACGACATAACCACACTACTCATTGTCTGTGCTGGGTCTTTAAGCTGAAATCTCGGTAGACTTCTGGACAACAGAAGAAAAAGAGGGAGGGAGAATGGTGTTAACGATATAAGCATAAAACTAGTCTTTAACTAGTTCCTTATTCCCTTTTTCTCACCATCAAGGTTCATTTTCACTCATCATCTCACAAGCTTCCTTTAGTATAATGAAGAACTCGCCTGGTCTTTGTCCCAGTTTCTGTACAAAGTTTCTGAAACCCTTGAAATTCCCTGAGTACAGGAGCCAGCACGTGTTTAGGGTGCTGGGACTTGGGCCAGCCCAACCTCCGGGGAGAGGAGGGGCCTGAAGACTGAATTCACTCCATTGTCACTGATCTAACAAGTCACACCTACATAATGGAACTCCAGGAAAAGCTCCGGATGCCAACACCTGCCAGCGATCTGTGACAGGTGAATATGCAGGTGTGCTGGGAGGGCGACACATCCTGACTCCACAGGGAAAGGGCACAGAAGCTCTGCATTACCTCCCAGACCTCTGCCTATGGATGGCCTTTATAACGAAACTGCAACCAGGGCCTTTGTCTTCCTGGGTTCCGTGAATGGTTCGAGGAAATTCTCAAACCTGAGGGCCTCATGGATTGGTGTCCTGTTGGTCAGAAGTGTAGGTGGCCTGCAGATCCCCAGCGGCCACTGTCTGAAAGGGCCATCTTGCTGTGGACGATGCCCTTAAACCTATGAGTCTGATGCTGACTCTGGGCGGTTAGCACCAGAATTCAACTGCATTACGATGGAGCTAGTTGGGGTGGAGACTAGAATGGTTCCCAACTGTTGGATGTCGGAATTACGCATCCAGTTTTACAGGGGAAAGTGCTAATGTTTAGAAACATTAAATAATTCTCATTGGGTAATATACATAGTAAGTAGCAGATCTAGAAATTAAACTCAGATTTGTGTAATCTTTTTGCCTTATGCCAACCTGCTGTAATTCCCACAAAGATCAGAAATTACAAATGCTTACTCCAGTGCCTTTACTGAAAATGGTGCTGAAAATAGAACTACTAAGAGAAACATTGTTCCGATCCTAGGTCTTCAGTCTCATTGGTATGAGAAGCATTCAGAACGACGTAATTTTTCAAATAAACCCGCAAGTGCCCAGGCAAAGGTGAGTGGGCTGGCATGCAGCCCGCACAGGCAGTTTCCTCACGCGGCACAACAGCTCCCTGGCTCCACCTAAAGAGTGAGAGGTCACGGTCTTGAGTGATGATCAGTAACTTCTGAGCCCATGACGTTCAAGGCTACTGTGTTCACCTCTGAGGATACAGTAAGTAGAAGCTAAGGTCCCTCTGTGATCAACTAACAAGCCACTTAAGTAGACAAATCGAAGCAGAGCAAGACAATTAATTTAGACAAAAAATACCATATGAAGAAGATATTCCTGAGGGTCAGAGCGGGTGCAGAGGCTTCCTGCAGGAAGACCCAAATCCGGGCCTTAAAATGTAGGCAGGATACGAGAAAGAGTGACTTCCAAGACTGGAGCAGAGCAGCGCGTGTAAGGGGCCTAGGACAGTGTCTGGAGTAAAATGATGATAAGGACAATGACAACGATGATGGCAATTTAAGCAATTCTGCAGCTTGTAGATAGGCACACTCCTTGTTGGAGTGCCCAGGAATAAAATAGCTAAAGACAGGTTTTGAAATGAAACACGCACTATTTAATTTTGTTATTAAAGGCCTTTGCATCAGAGGCTCTTTTATAGCGAGGTGGCAGGCTTGGTTCAACAGGAGGGAGAGGCCCCAGTTACTGGTGACATATACCAGGAGACAGCCTGAATGGAGGAGGTGTCGGTTACGTGATAAGGAAAACCCCAAAGCGCAAGGGTTATAAAACAAGGAAATGACTGAATGTGATGCAGCTTTAACTTCCATAGGCCACCATTCCCGGAGATTGTTAGCAAGCTGCTAAACTGACGTCAGGCCAGTGTCCCATGCCTATGGTAGAGAACCACCCTCTTCTCCTTCTCTCTGACACTACGTGGCTCAGGACGGATAGGCCCACCCTCTGTTTCAGGACCAGGCCCTGGTGGATTTAAGCCAGTGAGAGTCTCCTTTTACCCTGACGTCAATGACTGACTCAAGACAGACATGTGAACAATCTGAGCCAATAAGAGAAGGGCACTTTAAGATCTGTGCAGGAACAACCAGAGGGGACCTTCCCTTTTTCCTACATGCATGTCCCTGGATCCAGCATTGCCTGAACACAGAAATGCTTTGTAATGTTTCACTTTTGTGAGCCAAGAACTACCCTTCCCACTCCTATTTTTCTTTTTGTTTAATTTTATGTTTTTTTCTCTCTTTTACAACCAAAATATTCCTAAATGGTGATGACAGACATGTAGGCTTTGGGATTACTTCTTCAATTTACTGCCTGAGAATGTTCACTCCAAGGATTATATTAACCATTTCTGTAAAACAAATACCACCACCATTTTCTAAGCAGACTTCACTGTGGGTATTTACCATTTCAGCCTATATTTAGAACTATGACATGTGAAAATCTGTCCAATCTATCAGATCATAATGATGACTGCAAAATGGCATATTTTAATGAAGTTTTATATTCAATTCAGATAGTTACTTGTGCAATGCTGTAGGTCTGTAACACATAGAGCCCTCTGCGTCTCCTCAAATGAGAACCTCAGTTCAGAATGTGAGCGGCCACTAGCAGGATGAAACAGCCAGAGCAAAGAGAGACCACATGCTTGCAAAGCATCGCCCTTGCTAATGCCAGATGCTAATGCTTGGCAGACTGCATCTTCATTCTTAGTTCTGCCACCAAGGCCGTAAGGCTGTGTGATGGGAAGGATGGAGGGCTGCTCGGAGGGACAGAAAGGACCATCAAAACCACCCCATCCTCACCGGCACCTCCACAATTACACACCAAAAAAAAAAATCTCTGATCCTCTCTAGGTCACAGTATTTTCACCAGTAGAAAGCGACTCTTGTAAACCAGACCATTCTGTCTTCAGAGGACCTTATTCTCCCTCTGCCTCTGCCCTTTTCCGTGCTCCTTGCAAGGGGGAAATGACAGCGGGTATAAAGAGTCCATTGGTGATTCCGATACAGATGCACCAGATGCTCAAATTCACGCATTATATCTCTCCTTGGTGTGCAAAATCCCCACCGCGGAGTGACAAAGAGCTTCCTGGGGCTGTGGCAGAGGAGGTATGTGGCGTTCCTATGTGCGGGTTGGGAGTGACTTTTTTTTTTAAGACTAGTGTCACGTGGAAGACTGAGTTCTCCCCTTCGCAGGAGCTTTGTCTCTGCCCCCAGCGTCCGTCTCTTGCTACAGCAGCTAAGGTTAGAATCTGCCCTTTTTACTGGAGGCCAGAGCCAACAGAACACCACGTTTAGCCTCTGAAATGAAAATAAAATGTATGTGTACATAAATATGTTTATGTATTTTTGTATTTCTTTAAAATACTATATACCTTCTGTTATATATAACTGCTCTTAACAAGACTATTAACTCGTTCTCATTTTCACATTTCTGTAAAAGATCAGTGACTGTCTAAAGTAAAAACAATAACACCACATTAGTAAACTGGGGGTTCACAACAGATATGTCTGTATGTCGGAGGGCAAATGGGGTAAACGGCGTGACCGTGGGGCGGCATTCTCAGAAGGTTTGCACGTGGGGCCTATTATTTGAACCTAGCTGCAAAAAATTAAAAGTTGCAGATAGTAATCTCTATAGCAACCAACTAAAAACGAACAAAAAGTTCTAGCTGAAAAGTGAAATTATAAAGCAGAACACTAAAAAAAGACCCAATTTATCCAAATGAAGGGAAAAAGGGAGAAACAAAACAACTAAGAACCTATGGGACGTTGCTGGGGCTAAATGTTGTCCCTCCAAAAACTTCCTATGTTAAAGCCCAAGCGCCTGACTATTTGGATACAGGGCTAGCAATGATGTAATTACAGTGAAATGAAGTCATGGGGGGAGGGGCCTAACCCTTCCTCCAGAAGAGGAAGTTTGGACACAGGCACTGAGGGAAGACACACAGAGAGAAGGCCATGTATAATAAGCCAAGGAGAAGCCTAGAGCAAACCCTTCCTGCACCACCCTCAGAAGGAACCAACTCTGCTAACTCTTGATCTCAGACTTCCAGGCTCCAGAACCATGGAAAAACACATTTGTGTTACTTACCCAGCCTGTGGTACTTTGTTACAGCAGCCCTAGAAAACCAATACAGATATACATAGAAAACAAATACCAAGAAGCTAAACTCAAAACCCAACCACATCAATCCTTACTTCAGATGTAAATGTATCAGCACTACATGTAATATACATTGCCAGACTGGATAAAAAGCAAGACCCAACTGTACACAGGTTTTAGGAAACTTTAAATATAAAGACATAGGCACATTGAAAGTAAAAGGGTTGAAGAAGACATACCATACATATGCCAGACATAAGAAAGCTGGTACTGCCATATTATATCAGACAAAGTGGACTTCTGAACAAGGACAATTACCAGAGGAAAAATCAGGTCATTATATAATGATTAAAAGGGCAATTCAGTGACAAAACATAACTATTATAATACATAACAATCAGCATACAGGGATCAACTGTATTTGTATTATTCTGGTAATAAACAATTAAAAACTAAAATTAAATTTATAATAGCAACCAAAATATCAAACACCTTAAACTAAACCTAATGAAAATATGCAAGAGCTCGACACTGGAAATTATAAAACATCCTCAGAGAAATGAAATTAAAATCAAAATCAACAGATTGGTATACAATTTTCATGCATCAAAAGCCTCAAAAATTGTTAAGATTTCTGTCCTCTTCAAATTGATCTGTAGATTTAATGCAGTCCTAAGCAAAACTGAGTAGGCTTTGTTAAAGAAAATAGCAAACTAAACTTAAAACTTATATGGAAATTGAAAGGGTCTAGAGTAAGAAAAAAAAATCCTGAAAAAGAACAAAGTGGGAGAACTTATATTCTATAAATTCAAAAGAAAGCTGCAATAATCAAGGCAGCCTGGTATTGGTACAAGATAGGTCAGTAGATCAATGGGAAAGAATGAAGAATCCCGATGAAGGTTCCCACATGTGTGGACAATTAAATTTCAAGGCACAAAGTCAATAGGAAAAAAACCTGCTTAACACATGATGCTGGAATAACCAGATACATGCACGGGATAAAATGAAATCTCAGTCCCCTTTCATGTCATGCGCAAAAGTTCATTTGCATTAGATCATGTTCTAAATGGAAAAGCTTAGAGAATTAAAACTTCCAGAAGAAAACGTAGGAAAAAATATCTTTGTAATGTGGAGTATGCAAAAGATTTCTTAGCCAGAACATAAAAAGCACTCATAATAAAGGAGGGGTGGGGTAAATTTGACTTTAGCAAATTTATATTTTCCTGTTCATCAAAAGACCTCTTTCAGTAAATAAACAGGTAAGCCACAGAATATGAGAAAATATTCCAAACATATTTAATAAATGAATCATATCCAGAATAAGAAAGCAACCCAGTTAAAGAAAAAGGACAAAAGGCCACAACTGAGACTTCAAAACAGAAAACAAACACACGGTCACCAAAGCCCTAACCACCTCGGATCACTGAAAATGCAAACCACACCACCGGGAGCTGTCACACGCACGAGGGCCCCCGGAATGAAACTGGCAATACCGAACACTGGCAAGGAGGAACAACTAGACTTTTATACATTGCTGGCGCAGCTTAACACAATACGATACTTTCAGACAAGCACTTGGCAGTTTCTTGTTCAAGTTAAATATTCATTGACCCTTTGACCCTTGGTATAGATCTGAGAGAAATAAAAACACAGGTCCACAAAGACTACTATGAGGGGGATCGCAGCAGCCTCATTCACACTGTTTTTGGGGGGGGATGAAAAGCCATTAACAAGAAAACAAACAAATTTCATTAAATAAAATACTAATCAGCAGTGAGAAGGACAAAAGAACATAAAAGTGCTATTCTGAAATGTTATACCATTACAGTAAGAACGAGGATACAGAAAAGCGGTATGTGCGGACAGAAATCGGAAAATCACTGCCGCCAGTGTGGGGGGCGGGGTTGAGAACTGACTGGGAGGCTGCAGGCGGGAGCTTCCCAGAGGGATGGAAACATTCCACATCCTCTTTTGACTGGTAGTTACAACTGTCAAAACTTAACAGACTGAACACTTGAGATTTGTACATTTTATTGTTCATAAATTATACCTCAATTTTTAAAAAACTGCTGTTCTATAACAAAATGATACCTTGACAAAGCTTTACAATTTAATTATTTCATACCTCTACCTTAAGATGATAATAAACCCTAAGGAAATGCGATAAAGAATAGGTAACCCTTTGCCACCAGTGAGTGAAAACATGGCAGAGAAGAACGCATGTATACAGACGCTGCATCTCAAGTACAGTGAGACGTGTCATCTCAGCAGCACTGCAGGCACCCCTTTGGGATTCAGAAGGGGAAAGTGTAAGTGTAATGCTAGGTGGCCATGAAAATAAGTAAGGTGGATCTATAGGTCTGATATAGAATAATCTCCAAGATATATGCTAAAATGAAGACGGTAAGGAGCAGGACAATGCACTTGCTGCTATAGACAACCACCCACGGAAAGCCATTCAAGAAACCGAAAGCAGGAAATGCCTCTGGGGAGAACAGAGAGGGTTGGATGGGGAGGAGATGGATCTGCATCATATCCCCTGTTGGTATTGAGTTTTGTTTTCTTTTTACCCTATACAACCATGACTTAAAAAATTTAACAACAGTCAGCAAACAAACAGAAAAAGATGTGGATGTTACTTCTGGTTTAGGGAGAGGTGAAAGTTGGGCAGGTTCAGCACTGGTTTGATAAAGAATGGGCAACTGAGCTGGGTCTTACACAACAGTATGAGCACAGGGTAGAATTTACGCTTAAGAAAAAAGGGAATGATAACAGTTACATTTCCGCCTTGAAAACCAACCAAGAGCACGCCATCTTTCTCTCTGCACCACAAACACCCGTAGACTCTTCCCTGTGTAATCCCAATGCTGAGGAAGAAAGGCGTGCTCCCTTCCTTGGAACAGGCTGTCTTAGAAACAGTGTAAATTTTGAATGAATTCCATGTTCTGACAGAAATGTTTGCGGTAGGTTACATTTTGTTACCTTCTTGGCATCATAGATAGACAGAACAAAATAAATCCACTCAGCTGCTCTTAAATTGCCTCCCCAGGGCATTTGCTCTGATGGAACCTCTGCTTGAGGGGCTGGCTGTGAAGTTGACTGACCAGCAGTGTAGGAGGGGCCTGAGGGAGACCCCTCTGTCCAGCAGCCTGCCTCACCCCTCCCAACATCAGCCCAAAGTAGCGGCTGTCAGGGATTCTGCAGATTCACTTCTGCTTAGTTCCCTTACAACTGCCCCACTTTCTCATGTATTTTTGTGCTATATAAGAAATTCCTGCAAGTTTCTGGTATGGGCATGGTACTGTCTCTGGTGTACTGTACTGATGCAGGTTTCCTTCTCTGTGTGCAGACTCATTTGGTCTTTAGGATCAGCTGATGGGTGGGGATGGAGGGGTCGTATTTCTAAACTCAAGTCACCATCTTTCCTAGATGTCGGCCTGAGTTATATTAACTTCACGGTAGTGAACAATACCAGGAACCTGTAAAAAACTGGCCTGGCGTTTATACCTTTTAGGCAATTGATCTTATGTTGTATTAGAATTAAAAGAGGGCATGTCTGAGTCCTATAGATAGAGCTCAGATCCCAGCTCTACCACTCTCAGGCAGAGAACCACTCTGAGCCTCCTGTCCTCATCTGTAAAATGGAAACTGTGACAGTATCTTCCTCACAGAACTGTCACGAGGGTAAGATGAGACAGTGCATATAAAGCTATGCACATGGCCTGGTGCCCAAGAGCTGCTTAAAAATACTTAAAAGGAAAAATTCTTCTCTGATTGCTAGATGTGGAGCCTAAACTCAAATGGTCCTACCCAGGTTCAGATTTCTCACACCTGAATTTTCAAGAATAGCTTTTTTTTAAAAAAAAAAGAAAGAATATCTCATAAATTGGATATGGTCTAATCTTAAGAGCAAGACAAAACAGCCCAGAAGGCCGAGTCCCAGCTGGGACACAGGGCTCTGTGGAGAGGCAGACCCTGCTGGGGCCCCGAGCCCTCCAACTCCCAGTTCTCATCTGTAAAGTCAAATCCATTTTCATCAACATTTCACAAAGATGCATCTGGCCACATTCCTACACACGTGGACCTACATTCCTAGGTTACGGTGCTGTGGGCTTTTCTTAATAAATGAGGGGATTTGTGCCTCCCCAAGCGTGACCCGCAGGGAAGGCGCTGAGGACTGAAGGGGAGACGCAGTGAGGACTGCAGCAGGTGCACCACACACTATGACTGGAGAGCACGAGTCACGGGCCCAAGCGTGCGGCGTGTCTCTCGCAGGCGCACTTCCTTCAATAGCAATAGACAGGCAAAGCCTTTTCCTTTTGAAATCATTCTCTAATGAGGAAACAGGTTAAACTGGGGAACTGCTCTGCACCGTAAATTGGACAGACTCTGGGACACACTGGAAAGATTATTCAATAAGAGATCTAAAGCTGTTCTGGGTGATGGAAGCATCTTGGTCAGAACAAAATGCTCAGGACAGCTGACAATTGATATGCTGAAACCCTTGCCACAGGCTCAATCTGGACCTACATACTCATATTGAATCCTGCCCCTGATCCTTCCCAAAAGCTACCCCTTTGAACTCTGTTCAAAATCCTCGAGTGGATCCCCATTGTCTCAGGAGAAAACAGCAAGTCCTCAGCATGCCCAGCAAGTGCCTACATGGTCCAGACCCTCCTTCCTTCCCTAGTGACTCTGCTCTCACTGGCTGCAGCTCAGTCATACTGCTCTCTGATGAAACAGACTTCCGCCACCGAAGGGCCTTGGCAAATACTGTCCTCTCTATTTGGAATGCCCCATTCAGCTCCTCTTCATGCTTTAGATCATAGCTCAAGTGTTTCAGTACCACTGGTCATCTTCACAATTCCTAAAATTCTATTTAACTGTGTAATTAACTTATTAATATTATGTGTCTAACTTTTCCATTAGAACAGAAATTTCATGCAAACAGGTATTTTTTCTAGTATACTGCCCATTCTATTAATGTCTGCATGGGAAAATATTCAATAAATAATCATTGACCATGTAAATAAATGAATTCTTGTTCTCTACCAATACCAGAAGCTTTGACTGTAAATCTCCAAGTGCAACAAATCTTTGAACTGAAAGCTATGGATCACCTGGCTCCATGACAGCTGACTGACACAGACTTGCACAGTATATGTAGCATGTTGTATGGGTAAAAGAATGTGTGTCTACTGATCTGTGTTCCCACCCTTTCCTCTGTTCTCTCCTGGGTTTGCATTTATGTTTCCAGGTCCTCTGCTGTGTAACTACTTATTTCTTCATTTCATCTGTCATGTGCCTATTACTGGTCATTGTTGCTTTTTCTCAAATTCCCTTCCATAGACCAGGACACTCCTGTGATTGGGCTCACTCATAGGCATTCACATTTCATGGCACTCAGGATCCTCATTTGATGGCTCTCTTGCCTCCAAAGTACTTCCCTGCCAACATATTTAGGATTTGTTACTCCTAGAAAAATATTCAAAAGATAGATTTTTTTCCCTCTCACAGTTCAAAGGTGTATTATTCTTTGTTTTAGGCCATGAACTTTAAGGTAAAAAGAATTTTTTTAACCCTGCAATAAGTTGAAGGAGCCTCATGATATTTTCCATTAAATATACCATGGCTATCTTTAATAATCCCTTTAAAAAATAATGATAGGAGAATCCAAGATGGCAGTGGAGTAGGTAGGAGCTACACTTACCTCCTCCAAGAACCAAATCAGAATTACAACTAAATTACACAACAATCAGCCCTGGCTGGTATAGCTCAGTGGATCGAGCATGGGCCTGGGAACCAAAAGGTCACTGGTTCAAGTCCCAGTCAGGGCACATGCCTGGGTTGCAGGCCAGGTCCCTAGAAGGGGACATGCAAGAGGCAATCAAACATTGATGTTTCTCTCCTCTCTTTCTCCCTCCCTTCTCTGTCTAAAAATAAATAAATAAAAATATTAAAAAAATAATTACACAATCAACCTGAATAACCAACTGAAGACTAGCTGAACATAAGTCTTATAACCAAGGATCTACAGAAGAAACCACATGGAGACTGGTAGGAATGGCAGAGACATGGCAAGGGCTGGCCCCACACCCACATGAAGCAGCTGAGAATCTCAAGGCATATCTCAGCTGCAAAGGTTCCCCCTGAGAAGCAAGTGTTCTCAATCCCACACTGGGCTCCCCAGCCCAGAGCACCAGACATGGGAGCAGAAACCCATATAACATTTGGCTGTGAAAATCAGTGGGGATTCTGTCCACCAGGGAAAGACAGTAATCTACTAGAAACCAGCGTGTGCACACACACACACACACACACACACACAATCACTGTTCATAGCAAATAGAGAAAGAAAAAAAAGTTTGGGTAGCAATACTTATATCGGAAAAAATAAACTTTAAGAAAAGACAAAGAAGGATATTACATAAAGACAAAGGAATCAATACAACAAGAGGATATAACCCTTTAAATATTTATGCCCCCAACATCGGAGCACATAAATATATAAAGCAAATACTGATGGACATAAAGGGGGAGATCAATAGTAATACAGTCACAGTAGGGGAATTTAATAATGTTGAAATCAATAGGTAAATCTTCCAGATATAAAATAAACAAGGAAACACTGGCTTTAAATAATACACTAAACCAGATAAATTTAATTGATATTTTTCAGAGCACTTCACTCCAAAGCAGCAGAACATACATTCTTTTCAAGTCCACTTGGAACAATTTTCAGGAAGCAAGTTAGGACACAAAGTAAGTCTCAATAAATACCCAATGATGAAAACCATATCAAGAATCTCACTGGCCACAAAGGTATGAAACTAGAAATCAATTACAAGGAAAAACACACGAACTCATGGAAGCTAAATAATATATTTCTAAATAATGAATGGCTTAACAATAAAATAAAAGAAGAAATCAAAAGATACCTTGAGACAAATGAAAATGAAAACAGAACAACACAAAATCTATAGGACACAGTGAAAGCAGTCCTAATAGAAAAATTCAAAGCCCATATTCTTGTATCTAATGAAACAAGAAAAATCTCAAATAAACAATCTAACCTGAAATGAAAAGAATTAGAAAAAGACAACAAACAAATCCCAAATAATAAAGATCAGAGCATAAATAAACAATCTAGGGTTTAAAAAAATCTATAAAACCAACAACTGATTATTTGAAAAGATAAACAAAACTGAAAAAACTTTAACCAGAATCATTAAAAAAGAGAGAATACAAATAACTAAACCTAAAAATGAAAAGCAAGAAGTAACATCTGACACCAGAGAAATACAAAAAATCATACAAGAATACTGTGAGTAACTCTATGCTAGCAAATTGGACAATGTGAAAGAAATGCGTAAATTCCTAGAACTATAAAACCTTCCAAAATGGAATCAAACAAACAAAAACACAGAAACTCCGAACAGACTGGTTACAATGAGCAAAGTCAAAGCAGTAATCAATGTCTCCCAACAAACAAAAGTCCTGACCCAAATGGCTTCACAGGTGAGATCTACCAATCATTCTAAGAAGATCATCTATCCTTCTCAAACTATTCCAAAAAGTTCAAGAGGAAAAAAGACTGCTAAGCTATTTTATGACGTCAGCACATCCTGATTCCAAAACCAGACAAAGACACTACAAAGAAAAAAATAATTATAGGTCAATATCCATGATAAACATAGATGCAAAAATCCTCAAATATTAACAAACCAATTTCAGCAATACATAAAAAGCTCAGTCACCACTATCAAGTGGGATTTATTCCTGGGAAGCAAGGTTAGTACAATATCCACAAACAATTAACATGATATACCACATAAACTAACTGAATACAAATTATATGATGATATCAATAAAAGCAAAAAAAGCATTTTACAAAACTGGCACCCACTTATGATAAAAACTCTCAGCAAAGTGGGAAGAGCAGGAACATACTAAAATATGGTAAAGGCCACACATGACAAGCACACTGCTCACATCATGCACAATGGGGAAAACTAAAAGCGTTTCCTTAAGACCAGGAACAAGACAAGGATGTCCAATGTCACCACTCTTATTCAACACAGTACCAGAAGTCCCAGCCACAGCAATCAGACAAAGAGAATAAATAAAATGCACCCAAACTGGAAAGAAAGAAGTAAAAATGTCATTATCTGCAGAGGACATAATTCTGTCCTCTGACCTAAAGATTCCACCTAAAAAACTGCTAGAACTGATAAACGAATTCAGTAAATTAGCAAGACACAATATATTGAGACATTGGGTACATTTCTATATACCAATAATGAACTATCAGAAAGAAAAACTAAGAAAACAATCAAATTTACAATTGCCTCAAAGAAATTTAACCAAGGAGGTAAAAGATCTTAACTTGAAAAATTATAAAACACTGAAAAAAAACTGAAGAAGAAACAAATAAACGAAAGTCTAAATCATGCTGATGGACAGGAAGAATGAATGAACATCATTAAAATGTCCTTACTACACAAAGCAATGTATAATTTCCACAAAATTCCTATGATAGTAACAATGGCATATTTCACAGAACTAGAACAAATAGTCCAAAAATTTATATGGAACCGCAAAAGACCCTGGATAGCTCAACAATGTTGCAAAACAAGAACAAAGTTGGAGGTATCACGCTTCCTGATATCAAACTATACTATAAGGGTGCAGTAATCAGAACAGCATTGTCCTGGTTAAAAAAAAAAAAAAGACACATAGATCAATGGAACAGAATAGAGAGCCAAGAAATAAATCCACGGCTATATATGGGCAATTAACATTTGACAAAGAAGACAAGAATATATGGGATAAGAAGAGTCTATTCAATAAAAAATGTTGAGAAAAATTGAACAGATACATGCAAAAAAATGAAACTAGACCTTCTTATACCATATACAAAAATAAACTCAAAATAGATTAAAAATATATGTAAGACTCAAAACTATATAACTCCTAGAAGAAAACAAAGGCAGTAAAATCTGACATTTCTCATAGCAATATTTTATCTGATATATCTCCTTGAACAAGAGTAGCAAAAGAAAATATAAAACATTGGACCCCATCAAACTAAAAAGGTTTTAAACAGCAAAGGAAACCATCAGAAAATCAAAGACATTCAGCAATGATGTGTGCAGTAAGAGGTTAATATACCAAATTTATTAAAAACTCATATAACTCAACACCAAAATACAAACAATCCAATTTATTTTTTATTTTTTTAATCCTCATCCAAGGATATGTTTATTTTACTGATTTTAGAAAGAAAGAAAGAGGAAGGGAGGGGAAAGAGAGAGAAAGAGAGAAAGAAACACTGATGTAAGAAAGAAACATTGACTTCCTCCTGCAAGTGCCCTGACTGTGGATCGAACCTGCAACCTAGCTACATACCCTGACCAAGAACTGAACCCCCAACATTTTGGTGTATGGGACAACACTCCAACCAACTGAGCAACCAGGCAAGAGCCAAACAATCCAATTTAAAAATTGGCAGAAAATCTGAATAGACACTCATCTAAAGAGGATATACAGAAGGCCAAAAGACCTACCAAAACATATTCAATACTGTCAATCCTCAGAAAAATGCAAAGTAAACCCACAGTGAGATAACTCCTCATACCATTTAGAATTGCTATTATCAATAAGTCAACAAACAAAAGTGCTGGCAGAGATGTGGAGAAAAGGGAACCCTTGTGCACTGTTGAGGGGAATAATGATCGGTGCCACCACTGTGGAAAAGAGCGTGGAGAGTTCTCAAAATATGAAAAAATGGAACTATCTTATGACTGAGCAATTCCACTTCTATGTATATCCAAAGTAATCCAAAACAATACTTCTAAAGAATATATGCACCCCTATGTTCATTGCAGCGTTATTTACAGTAGTCAAGTTATGGAAGCAGCTCAAGTGCCTATCAATAGACAAGTGGATATAAAAGTGGTGATACATATATACAAAGGAATATTACTTGACCATAAAAATGAAATGTTACCATTTGCAACAGATTGGATGGACCTAGAGGATATTACGCTAAGTGAAGTCAGTCAGTCAGAGAAAGACAAATACAATATGATCTCAGTTATATGTGGAATTTAAAGAATGAAATAAAAGAAAAAACAAAACTGAAACAACTCATGGATACAGAGAAAAAACTGATGGTTGCCAAAATAGAGGGGAATTCAGAGACTGGGTAGAAAAGGTGAAGGGAGTAAGAAATACAAATTGTTAGTTATGGAATAGTCGCAGAGATGTATAGTGCAGCATAAAGAATACAGTCAGGCTGGTCAAGATGGAGGCATAGGTAGAAAAGCCTCGCCTCGTCGCAAAACCATAAGAAGGAACACAATGAACTTAAAAACAAAAAACACCCAGCCCTGGCTGGTGTGGCTCAGTGGATTGAGCGCGGGCTCAGAACCAGAGGGTCCTGGTTCGATTCACAGCTGGGGCACGTGCCTGGGTTGCAGGCCAGGTCCCCAGTGAGGGCCATGTGAGAGGCAACCATACATTGCTGTTTCTCTCTCTCTCTTTCTCCTTCCTTTCCCCTCTCTCTAAAAATAAATAAATACAATCTTTACAAAAAAAAAACAAACACCCAGAACAATACAGAAGTGCAACAACCAAGGATTTAAAGAAGCTATATTCATCAAGACGGATAGGAGGGTAGAGATAGGGAGTCTGAGTAGAGAGAACTCAGTGTGGCAGCAGTGAGCTGGGGTAGAGAAGAGGAGCGGCAGTGGAAATGGGCAGACCCACATTCACGTGTGGTGGATAAAAATCAGAGAGACAGCTTTTGAGCGAAGGAGCCCAGCTCCAGGCCAGAATGCACAGCCCAGGGCTCCAGCACCGGGAAAATGAAAGCCTCATAACTTCTGGCTGTAAACCCAGTGGGGATTGGGGTGGTGGAAGAAACTGCTGGTTTCTCAGGACAGCCCAGAATATATAACCCACATTTTGCATATGGGAAGTGGGTGAAGTGACTAGAAATGGGGCGAAGGCCAGGCAAGCCCCCAGAAGTCAGCCAGCAAAAGCACTGTCCCCTCTTTGACCCCTCCCCACACAGAGAGCCACAGTTGCCCCACCCTGGCAAATACCCAAGGCTCCATCCCACACCACTTAACAGGTGTGCTGCAATGGAATCAAAGAGTCTACCTAGGACACAGACACAGGGAGGCTGCCAAAAGCAGGAGACAAAGAAACATGGCCCAAATGAAGGAATAGAACAGAACCCCAGAAAAAGAACTAAGCAATGTGGAGATAGCCAACCTATCAGACACAGAGTTCAAAACACTGGTGGTCTGAATGTTCAAAGATCTCACTGAATATGGCAAAAGCATAAGGGAAGAAATGAAGGCTCTACTAGGGGAAATAAAGTAAAATCCACAGAAAACCAACAGTGAAGGGAAGGAAACCAAGATTCAAATCAATGATTTGGAGAATAAGGAAGAAATATTCAACCAAAACAAAATGAAGAAATAAGAATTCAAAACAATGAAGAGAGTTTAAGAAGACTCTGGGACATCTTTAAAAGGGCCAACATACAAATCACAGAGGTGCCAGAAGGAGAAGAGGAAGAGCAAAAAATCCAAAACTTATTTGAAAAAATAATGAAAGAAAACTTCCCTAATTTGGCGAAAGAAAGAAACATACAAGCCCAGGAAGCATTGAGAGTCCCAAGCAAGTTGGATCCAAAGAGGACCACACAAGACATATCATAATTAAATGCCAAATGTTAAAGATAAAGAGAGAATCTTAAAAGCAGCAAGAGAAAGGCAGTAAGTTGCCTACAAAGGAGTTTTCATGAGACTATCAACTGATTTCTCAAAAGAAACTTTGTGCCCTGGCTGGTGTGGCTTAGTGGATCGAGTTCTGCCCTGTGAACCAAAGGGCTGCACGTTCGATTCCTAGTAAGGGCACATGCCTAGGTTGCAAGCTTGGTCCCTGGTTGGGAGCATGCAAGGGGCAACCACACATTGATGTTTCTCTCCCTCTCTTCCCCTCCCTTCCTCTCTCTCTAAATAAATGAAAATAAAATTAAAAAAAAAAAAGAAAATTTGCAAGCAATAAGAGATTGGCAAGAACTACACAAAGTGATGAAAATCAAGGACTTACAGCCAAGATTACTCTATCCAGCAAAACTATCAATTAGAATTGAAGGCCAGATAAAGTGCTTTCCAGACAAGGTAAAGCTAAAGGAGTTCATCATCACCAAGCCTTTATTATATGAAATGTTAAAGGAACTTACTTAGGAAAAAAAGATCAAAACTATGAAATTAAATGACAATGAACTCAGAACTATCAACAACTGAATCTAAAAAACAAAAACAAGCTAAGCAAACAACTAGAACAGGAACAGAATCATAGATATGGAGATCATTTGGAGGGTCATCATCTGGGAGGGGGAGGAGGAAGGAGAAGAATGGGGAAAAGGTATAGGGATTTAGAAGCCTAATTGGGTAGGTACAGAATAGACAAAGGGATGTTAAGAATGGTATAGGCAATTTGGAGAGGCCAAAGAACTAACATTCACAACCCATGGACATGACTAAGGGGAGATGGGATGGCAGGAGGGTAAGTAGGACCAGGTAGACGGGGGCAAAGGGGGAAAAATTGGGACAACTGTAATAGCATTAGCAATAAAATATACTTTAAAAAAAGAATATAGTCAGTAATATTATGATAACAACATATGGTCCCAAGTGGGTACAGGAAAAATTAGGGGGAAGCATTTTGTAAAGTGTATGATTGTGTTATATACCTAAAATGAATACAGAATAATACTGAATATAAGCTTTAATAAAAATACATTTATTCTAAAAAGGAATATTAATTGAGCTATTGGAGTTTTCCTTTATCATATATGAAGCCCCTTTGAAAGTCATATAACTCTTCCATTCTGCAGGAGAAAAAGAGGAAAGCATAGGCCTCAGACATATCTAACTTTGAATTCTAGTACCATCACTGTGTGACCTTGTACTGGATTGATATAGAAAATCATGGCACCAAATACACCTTGGGTATTTAGAAATAATGGCTATTGTGATAATGGCTCATTTGTTCAGCAACATTAAAGAGTCTTTTAAGAACCAAGCACTGTTTAAGGCACAGAGAATACAGCCAGCCTCACGGAACCCTGGTCTTCATGGAGACAAGTCTTTTCAGTGGTTGGTGCACAGGTCGAGTGGAGCTGGGGGAATGGACAGGAGTTTGTTTCAAGAGTCTGGGTTCCCCCCTTGGCTTCATCACCTTTCCCAACAGAGTGCTCTAATGAGATCGTGTGACCCCCACCTCTCTCACCTTGTAACTTCAAAATTAAGTGAAGGTGCAGTCATTCTTCTGACCAGAGAAATCCTCAGGACAGGAGAGCAGCACAAAGCTGTCCGTGCAGCCCCAGGTTATTGTCTTGGTGTGGAGTGGTTGTTACTGTCGCTGCTGCTGCTGCAGCTGTGTTTTCTAACCATCTCGCCTCTTTATGGTTACGGTAACAATGTTATATGGTGCTGAAATCACACTTTGGAAAAAAATAAGGTATTATCAACACTTGTACTATGTTTATAAGTAGATGATTATCTCCCTACACCTCTGGGCTTGGTAGGGCATTAGAGTGAAAGCTGTTTCCTCTCACTGAAAATTAGAACACAGCTCAATCTGCTATGTTTTTATTCTTCTACGGTAGAAAGGCAAGTGTGCAAATAGCTAGAAAGTGTGTGTCTCTGGCAAGTAAGAAAAGCAGGGATTTAACTGCACAGTTTCCAAAAGGAAGATTCACTTATCTTATTATAACTGAAATTGTATATAATTTTATTTAGTAAAGATGTGCCTTAAATTACTGGATAAGTATGGGGTTAAATATTACATGTATGAGACACTTTGAGTAAATTAAACCTTTAAGTACATAAGAGAAGGTTTGAAACTTAATGTCATTCTATTGTTAATTGCTTTTACTTCTTTATTGTATTTTTCCATTACCATGTAGTCCCCTTACACACCCCTCCCACAGCAATCACCACACTGTTGTCCGTGTCCATGAGTCCTTTTTCCTTTTTGTTCAAACCCTCCACCCCCTGACCTCCCTGCCTCGGCTGTCATCCTGCTCTCTACCTAGAGCCTGTCTCTATTCTGCCTTTAGTTCAATTTGTTCATTAGATTCCACATACAAGTGAAATCATATGGTATCTGTCATTCTCTGACTGGCTAATGTCACTTAGCATAATGTTCTCCGGGTCCACCCATATTGTCACAAAGGGTAAAATGTTTTTTATGGTCAAGTAGCATTCCATTGTGTAAACGTCCCATAGTTGTTTTATCCACTCATCTACTGATGGACACCTAGGCTGCTTCCATATCTTGGTGATTGTAAATAATGCAGCAATGAACATAGGAAAGAACATTATGTTCTTTCAAATTAGTGTTTTGGGTTCCTTCAGATACATTCCCAGAAGTGAGATCACTGGGTCAAAAGGCAGATCCATTTTGACCCATTTCCACAGTAACTGCACCAATCTGCATTCCCACCAACAGTGTAAAAAGGTTCCCCTTCCTCCACATCCTCGCCAGCACTTGTTTGTTGACTTATTGATGACAGCCATCCTTAAAGGAGTGAGATAATATCTCATTGTGGTTTTAATTTGCATTTATCTGATCATTAGTGATGCTGAGTATCTTTTCATATGCCTATTGGCCACCTGTATGTCCTCTTTGAAGAAGTGTCTATTCAGGTCCTTTGCCCATTTTTATTGGGTTGGGTTTTTTGGTGTTGAGTTTTGTAAGTTCTCTATAAATTTGGATATTAACCCCTTATCGGATGTATCAGCAAAAATATATGGAGCCTCTTGTGGTTCCACATACATTTTTGAAATACTTGTTCTAGCTCTGTGAAATACATCATTGGAAACTTGACCAGAATTGTGCTGAAGTTATAGATTGCTTTGGGTAGTATGGACATTTTAATGATGTTAATTCTTCCTATCCATGAACACAGTACCTGCTTCCACTTATTTGTTATTCTTCGATTTCTTTCCTCAGTGTCTTATAATTTTCTAGCACAGGTCTTTTACATCCTTTGTTAGGTTTATTCCTAGGTATTTCATTCTTCGTGAAGAAACTGTGAGTGGGATTGTTTTCTTAATTTCCCTTTCTGTTAGTTTGTTATTGGTGTGTAAAAATGCAACTGATTTCTGGATATTAATTTTATATCCTGCTACTTTGTTGAGCTCATTTATCAGTTCCATTGTTTTTGGTGAAATCTTTGGGGTTCTCTAGGTACAGTATACTGCCATTGCAAATAAAGACAATTTTACTGCTTCCTTTCCAACTTGGATGCCTTTTATTTCTTCTTCTTGTCTGATTGCTGTGGCTAGGACTTCCAGTTCCATGTTGAATAAGAAGTAAAAGCAGACATCCCTGTCTTGTTCCTGATCTTAAGGGGAATGCTTATATGTTTTGCCTGTTGAGTATGATGATGGTAGTGGGACTGTCATATATGGCCTTTATTATGTTTAGGTATGTTCTCTCTATTCCCAATTTGCTGAGAATTTTTATCATAAAGGGGTGCTTGGTTTCATCAAATGTTTTTTCTGCCATCTTTGATATGATCATGTGGTTTTCATACTTCATTTTGTTTATGTGGTGAATCACATTTATTGATAGGTGAATGTTTTACCATCCTTGCATTCCTAGAATAAATCCCACTTGATCATGGTGTTATGATGTTTTCGATGCATTGCTGTATTTGGTTTGCTAATATTTTGTTGAGGATTTTAGCATCTATGTTTATCAGGGATATTGGCCTATAATTTTCTTTTTTTGTAGTGTCTTCATCTATATTTGGAATTAGGATAATGCTGTCCTCATAAAAAGAATCTGAGAGCCTTCCCTCCTCTTGAATTTTTTAAAACAGTTTGAGGAGGAAAGGTGTTAGCTTTTCTCAGAATGTTCAGAAACATTCACGTATGAAGCCATCCAGCCCAGGACTTTTGTTTTTGGAGAGTTTTTTTTGATTACTGCTTCAATTTCACTAGGTGTAATCTGTCTATTCAGATTCTCTGATTCTTCCTAGATTGCATGTTTCTGGGATGTATCCATTTCATCCAGTTTGTCCAGTTTGTTGGCACATAGTTGTTTATATTTCTTTGGTGTCAGTTGTTATTTCTCCTCTTTCATTTCTGATTTTATTTATTTGGATTCTCTTTCTCTCTCTCTCTCTCTCTTTTGATGAGTCTGGTTAAAGTGTTTATCTTTTCAAAGAAACAGCTCTTAGGTTCATTGATCTTTTGTATCTTTTTTTTAAGACTCTATTTCATTTATTTCTGCTCTGATCTTTATTATTTCCTTCCTTGTACTCACTTTGGGCTTTGTTTATTGTTCCTTTTCAAGTTCCGTTAAGTGGGAAGTTAGATTGTTTATTTGAGCTTTTCTAGGGTTTTTTTTTTTTTTTTGAGATAAGCTTGCAATGCTATGAATTTCCCTCATAGGATTGCTTTCCCTGTGTCCCACAGATTTTGGATTGTTGTGTCCTCATTTTCATTTGTTTCAAGGTACCTTCTGATTTCTTCCTTGGTCTCATTGTTGATCCCTTCACTGTTTAATAACATGTTATTTAGCTTTCATGTCTTTGTGTGTTTTTCAATGTTCTTCTTGTGATTGATTTCTAGTTTCATGGCATTGTGCTCAGAGAACATGCTTGATATGATTGCAATCTTCTTAAATTTACTGATACTTGTTTTGTGTCCTGACATGTGGTCTATCCTAGAAAATGTTCCATGTGCACTTAAAAATTATGTGTATTCTGCTTTGGGGTAAAATGCTCTGAAGATATCAGTTAAATCCATTACATCTAGTGTGTTGTTTAAGGTTGCCGTCTCCATATTTTCTGTCTGGAAGCTATATCAATTCAAGTCAATGGTGTGTTGAAATCCCTGACTATAACTGTACATCAATCTCTCCCTTTATGTCCATCAAGATTTGCTTTACATATTTACATGCTCCTACGTTGGGTGCATAAGTGTTTGCTAGGGTTATGTCTTTTTGTTGGATTGTTCCTTTTATCATCATGTAGTGTCCTTCATTGTCTCTTACTATAGCCTTGGTTTTAAAGTCTATTTTTTCAGATAAAAGTATTGCTACCCCAGCTTATTTTTCCTTTCCATTTGCATGAAATATCTTTTCACATCCCCTTACTGTTAGTCCATGTGTATCTTTCTATCTGAGACAGATCTCTTGGAGACAGGATATATATGGGTTTTGCTTTCTTATCCATTTAGCTACCCTATGTCTTTTGGTCAGAGCATTAAGCCATTTACATATAAGGTGATTATTGATAGATATGTACTTAGTGCCATTTTATTGTTAGACTGTTTTCCTCTTTTTTTTTTCTTTCTCTCTTTCCTCTTCTTAAAGTAGCCCTTTAACATTTGTTGCAGTACTGGTTTGGTGTTAACAAACTTCAGCTTTCTCTTGTCTGGGAAGCTTCTTATTTCTCCTTCGATTTCAAACGATAGCCTTGCTGGGTGAAGTAGCCTAGGTTCTTGCTTTTCATTACCTTGAATATTTCACACCACTCCCTCCTGTCCTAAAATGTTCCCATTATAAAGTCAGGTGACAGTCTAATTGGTGCTCCCTTGTACGTAACTACCTGCTTTTCTCTTGTGGCTTTTAGGATTCTCTCCTTGTCTTTAAGCCTTGTCATTTTAATTATGATATGTCTCAGTGTAGGCCCGTTGAGTCCAGCTTCTTTGGGACTCTCTGGGCTTCCTGGATTTGTGTGCTTTATTCCTTCACCAGATTAGGGAGTTTTTGGTCATTATTTCTTCAGATTTGTTCTTGATCCCATGATGCACATTGTGTTACGATTCATGTTGTCCTACACATTCCTTAAGGTCTGCTCATATTTTTATTCCCCCCCCCTTTTTTTTGCTGCTCTGCTTGTGTGTTTGTTTTCTACCTTGTCTTCCCAATCACTGATTCAATCATCTGCTTCATCTTATCTACTGTTTATTCCTTCCAGTGTATTATTTACTTCAGATATTTCATCCTTTATTTCTGACTTTTATGGTTTCTATATCTTTTTTCATGCTTTTGAGTCTCCCTATAATCATTACTCTAAGCAATTTATATGATAAATTGCTTGCCTCCATTTCACCTAGCTCTTCTGGAGAATTCTCTTGTTCTTTTATTTGGGGTCTGTTTGTTTATCTTCCCATTTTGTCTGTCTCTTTGTGTTTGTTTCTATGTATTAGGTAGATCTGCAAGACCCTGGAGCAGACTTTTGCCACATGTTGCTTGTGACTGGTCCTGGGCAACCTGTTTGAAGCAATCAGTGATCCACAGCTTGTGGCTACCTCTGTTGGGCCTGTCTGTGTGCAGAAAGAACCAGACTGTGCGTCAATGCCAGCTTATACTAGCACTGGGCCAGGGGGAGGGTCTGCTATAGTCTCAGAGCTCCCAGAGTTCTGCCTTGGTTGTTAATCAGTGACATAGCCTCAAGCTATACTCAGCAGCCTGTCTTAAACTACACAGGGTGGGGCAGAGTAATTCCTACAGGCAGGGCTATTGCTTCCCTCAGGCTGATGCCACTTGGGGAGAGTGCTCTGCCTGAGAAAGATGGCTCCCGCAGTATGGGGCATGACTCAGCACAGGGATCCTGGTGGCTGTTCCTTCAGCTCTCTCCCCAGAGCCACCAGCCTCAGACTCTCCTTCAGCATCTTTAATCCACTCTGCCATTCCTCTAGCAGAGCCCAGGGTGAGTGGCTGCAAACAGAATTTTCTGCATTGGCCCTTTCAGAGGCTCTCTGTCTCTAGCAGTCTCTCCCAGGCAGACAGAAACCCTGCTCTTATTTGGGTTCCTTTCCCAGCTCTGTTTCTGTAGGCTGGCGAGACGAGCTTGGAGTTCAGGCCCCATACTTCTCAGGGAGAACCCCCTGGCCACTGAAATATCCCTCCAGAACTTTAGCTGCCACCCTGTGATCCCAGCCAGCCCTCTCACACCTCCTCCATACTCTCTGCAGTCACATTGAGGTAAAGCAGTTTCTTCTGTCTGTCCATGGTTATAAGGCTCCTCTCAGCTCTACAATTATACAGGATCATCTCTACAATTTAGTTATAACTCCAGATTGGTCCTGGGAGGAGGTTAGTGTAGCTTCCACTTACTCTCTACTATCTTGGGTCTCCTGTTAATTGCTTTTAATTAAATAAAACATATCACATGCATATAAATTTTGAGTAAATTTAAGTTTTAAATACACAAAAGAAGGTTGTATACTTAAAGTCATGCTGTTATTTTTCATAAACAAAATCATCTCTCTTATATTTTTAATGTAAATTCAGAATTACATATATACTAACATTTTTGAGATTCAGAATTATATTTCTAAAAATACTCAATTAGAAAATAACAAGTCACATATTAAATATGTTTTTCCCTGAATGGTATTATTGTTTTTTCACTTTCGAAGTATCTTTATGCCTTTATGTATTTTCCAGGGTTACATTCCAACAATAATAAGCATGCATACTTTTTATTATAATAAAAGGATTGTAAAAATAAATATACATCTTATCATACTTATCTTTATAAATTACTCTAAATTAATTTTATATTTATATTTTTTCAAAAAATGTGGACCCTCAAGTAGACTCAAAAACAATCTGATCTAATTTCCCAAACTTCACTCATTTGTACAACTTCATGCTTTTTTGCCAAAATCTTTGTATGAACTTCATCATGTATATGTTAAAATCTTATCTTTTTACTTCAAAAGATTAATTGAAAATGAAAATTTATATCCCAATTCCACCTCAAAAATGATCAAATTTTCAAGGAGAAAAGCATAAAATATAATTAACATAATAACATTAAATTCCAGCTAAACACCCTTGCTTATTCAAAGGTTTGGATCCTGAGGTTTGTTTACTTTTTCTTTTAAAAGGAAGAATAGCAGGAGTTTAAGGGGGTTAAAAATAACCTAACACCAAACTGAGAGTTTCCTTTTGTGATAATTAAAAATGCTGAAGTGGAATTGAAAGGGAATTAGATGACAGTGCGAATCTGTATCAACCTTGACGCCCTTGCTGCTCACAAATGTTTCCAATGCTATTATGTCTCCCAGGCTTTGGGGACGATTGGTCTAACCAGTGCAGGCAAATGAGTGAGTACGAGTGCTTCTAGAAGACTCCAGAGCCGCGGCGCTCACCATTCTGTTCATGATGCTTCACAGGGATCACCGAGGTGACCGTACACCCAGTCCCTCCCATCCAACTTCACACTCCTGTCCCCGTGTGATCCTTATTATCACATTCCCTTTTACACTCCTACGTGTCCTGACTTGGGACAATCTATGTAGAGTCACCAGGTTGATGGTTCACCTGTCCATCACTTTCTGAGCCCCTACTCTGAACCTGGCTCTGGGGTAATGACCAGAATATAAAGGTGAGTAAGGCAGTTCCAAGCCCCCAAGAACTCAGGAATGGAAGATGAGGGCAAGGAGGGGAAGGGACCACTTAATGACGACACCGAGTGATGAGAGTCACACACAGGTCTATCATATACTGTTGGGATCACAGGGAAGGAGGACAGATATATCAAAGGAACATGGCAGGTTCCTCAGTGAAAAGGGCAAGAAGATCAGCTACTCAGTGACTTAAGAACAATGATCAGCTCCACAGAGGCAGGTAGGTCTTTCCCATTTAAAACAATGTATTAATTTGCATTTCTACCTGTTCAGGGACCTCAGGTAATAAGGATTAAAGTGAAAAAACACATACAGTTTCTAATTCACATTTCTTCAGTAGTTATGAGAAAACTTGCCCTTCCTGGTGAAGCTTGTAATAAGTAGAGATAGATAAAAATGTTTGCAGAGGAAGAATATCGTCCACAATTTTAAAACTTAAATCAGATCAGATTACTTCCTTGCTTAAAACACTTCATGGGTTGATCATTGTTCTCAGAGTCAAACCTGCACCCCTTCCTGTGGCCCAGGAGCTCTGCCCTTCGTCTGCAGCCCCACCTCCTGCTGCTCTGACTCCAGCACATTACTAAGCTCGGTTGCCTGGGGCTTGGCTGTTCCCTCTGCTTGAAGTGCTCTTCCTACAGAGTTTTACAAGTCTGACTTGTATGGAGGGACAGCCGCCCTGAGACTGACAGCAGCCCAGAGGGAAACAGCAAAGCCAAGAGGTCAGGAGAGGAGGTCCTGCTGATGTCACAGAGCAGCCAGGCTATGGGCTGGGTGACAATAGAGACTGCCTGCTTCACCCCTGCTGTGCCCTGGTGTCTGGAACAGGCCCAGCGTGCTGGGTGCTGGCCTTCCCCGCAAAACCGCATGTTACTGTTGGGAGTTCCCCCAATAAAGCCCCAGTACTGCACCAGTACACGCTTCTAAGACTACAGGATGCCCGCCCCAATTCTGTGCAGAGAGGATAAAAACAGAGTATCCAATGCATCTTTCTGGAGCATCAAGTTTATTACAAACTTTGGAAAAACCAAGTACTTTAATAAGAACCCCCACAAACATGGGAGCAAAGGAGAGCAGGGGAGGGGAGAGGGACCCAGGACAAACAGTCCAGTCTCTGAAGTTTCATTAGGTGGGGGTTAAGGGGTGGACCAGCAGTGAGGGCAGCCTCTCTTCCTGACCCCCAGGAGGCTTCAGGCTGTCCTCCCAGCTCAGCAAATATTCTGGATAAGATGCTTCTGAAGGCCACGGAGATGCCCGATACCC